>JXCR01072995.1:69143-88251 GCA_002079205.1 Phalaenopsis hybrid cultivar
TTTTTTAAGATTTTTAATTTTTTTCTTTTTATTATTTATTTTAATTATATATATATATATATATATATAATTTTTTTTATCGCTAAATTTCCTAACTTACCAAATTTATTTAATTTACCGTTACCATCCCCGACAACGGCGCCAAAAACTTGATCCCGAAATTTAGATGTGTAAGATTAATAATGTTGACTCCGCTTTGTAACGATGTCAAAACTTGATTCACTATTGATGAATAAGAAATTGTAACAATGAATATTGAGATTCTAAGCAAGTATATGTATCGTTATCAAGTAATACAAAACTTTCTGATTAAGCTCCAAATATCGATTCCACGAGGAAGGTGTAAACTCGTAATGGAATTTGAAATAAGAAAATTCAAAATGATAAAGAAAATATAGTACACTAATTTCAAATGTTTAGGGTGCTATCAGAAACTAAATTACTAATTACTAGCAAAACTATAAAGCAAAGCTAAGAAATTACTATTAAATTATCTTTATATTTTTGTGATGAAGTTATCAAATATGAGAAATCATCTTTCCCACTACAATGAGTTTTTGGTTAAATGAGAGAGGTAAATGGTTTGAATTTGTATTATGCCAAATAGGAGCAGTTTTAATTCTCTACCCTCGGTCAAGTTTTATAGATAATCATTGGCTAATCTTAGGTTTAGTCCCTAAATCTGTGGTTAAGCTGAGAGGATACCGGTTCTCACTCCAAAGCTCCCACTTTCCTTCTCCTGAAAGCTAACTCTCGCTTTAGTTCTTAAACACTAAGACCAAATTGGGGATTTTAGTCTGTCACCCTATCTCCAATTCTTTGTCCAGTAATGTATAATTTCCTATTTATTTGCACCCAATTCCATGAACGAAAGACTCCTTCAAGGAATCGAATGTGATTCTCACTTTGTTGTAAAACTCATGCTCCATTTCTAGGATCGTATGTTTCACAATAGATTTTAACATTTCAATTGGCCAAATCGAAAAGTAAAATAAGAACAGAGTGAAAAAATCATCACAAGTTATTTTTAAATTTTAAAATGGCATATCCAAATTATCTCTTCATTTCACGATATCTCAGAGTAGGGAGAAAGACAAAGAGACTACTTAGAACTCATGAGGAAGATACAAAAAAACACAAATTTCATAAATAAAAGAAAGTTTATACAACAACAATAAACGAACACCACTTATCTGTAAATTTTCCTCAAAGTAAATCCCTTGAAGCTCCTCTTGAGTCTCTTTCTCTCTTTATAGGACTCTTGATTCTCTCTTAGAAAATGTAAGGAAGAAGAAATCTTTCACTTCTCTCTCTCTCCAACAACTCTTAGAGGAGAAATCACACTTAAAGTCACCATCAAACTCAAAGAACTGACTTAATACTCAACACACTACACAATACACACGATGGAACACAAGTGGAAAATGATGAGACACTGAGAAACTTATTTTTTTGATCAATTTCCGCTCTAAATAGAGCATAATGTCAGTTTTCTAAGAGATGTGTCAAGTAACTATTCAAGCAGCGTCAAGATTCATCGAATCTTCTAGAAATTTGCCCAACACCAACATTGGCGCCATCGACGCCACTAGTCCGAAATTAATTTAGAACTCTCGGTAAAATGGCACCGTCGACCCCCAGTCTGGCGCTATTAGTGCCCCCGTTGTTCTAGACTCCTTTCTTGCTAGGGCCATCAACGCTGAGTATTTCTCTCAAAAACACCATTTTGACTCCAAATTCCATCCCTTTTGCTCCAAGTACTAAAAATAATCAACCTGCAATAAAACATGAAAAATATATTCCGTTAAAGCGCAATATCACCAAAAATGAGTATAAAATTTAGGTTTAAAAATTCATATATTTTTGGTGCATCATGTAGTCATGCCAAAAAGTGGTTACCCTTTATTGACATCAATTTTTGATGCACTCACTTTAATGTTTGGATACTATATTTTATTCATACATAGCCTCCCATAATTCAAGAGATCCATAAAACCCTTACACACATGTGTTTCTGAAATAAGGGTTTGGTTGGGTGCCCCTATGCCAGAATTAAGGCACCTGCGCCTGTATAACAAGCCTGCTAGGAACTGGTACCCAATGATTAGAAACCCATCTAGATGGCGACTAGGTTTAAGTTCCAGACACCCCCGCATCCAATAGTTGTTAGGTTTCAGTATTGGTGGACTTTATTTTTGCCAAATTAATCCATATGAGGCCAAAATTGATCACATAAATTTAGGGGATGGTATTATAAAAAGATCCTTAGCTCCCCACCTAAAAAGGCCAAATATATACATGTCATGGGGATTAAAACCTATTTTAATGTGACCACACGGAGGTTTGGAATTTAAAACCTTTGTTGTTATGGCTAATATTAACATGATAAACCCTTGGGTCAGGTTTAGGGTACAGGAATCTTTATGGGATGCATTCATGAAAACTAAGTAATGTGGCACTTTCATATTACAAAAGTTAAAAAAAAAGATAATTGACTCCACAACTTATAAGGAAATGCTAAAGATGAGAGCTAAAGTTGAGGAATTTATGGCGTGGGATATGGTGGTTGGAGAGGTAAAATTCTATTTTCATAATTGGACAGGTGAAGGATCTTTGATGGAGGAGACTCCCCATCCACTAAATGAAAGCCTAACAGTATATGTTGTCAGGTGTAGAACAAATGGAACTTGGATAAACATAAGTTGTTAGTAGAGGAAGAACTAGCTATCAAAATTATTCAGAATATTCCAATAAGCTCATCTGTTAGACATCAAATGAAAGCAAAATATTCTAAACATATTTTAATATCTAAAGAGGTTTGAATGAAGTGGCATAATAAAGAAACAAAGAACATAAGATGGGGACAAAAAATATGGAATCATTTCCTTACTGTATCAATTTATTTTTTTCTTTCGGAGATTAAATCACTCATTTCTCCCTTTGGATGATGTTTTAAAAATGAAGGAATTAAAAATTCCACCAATCTACCATCTTCGAAAGGAGAAGGAAGAAGCTTTTACCAAAATTTTCTTCTCTTTTTCATTTCATTGCTGGTGTGGAGGCTAATTAATGGGCAACTTTATCTCTACCTGCCTAGTGTTTTTCAAAACTTAGAGCATTGCTTGAATTGTTGAGAGGCTGATAAAAAGTGGATTAATATTTCTATACTTTTTCTCTATATTACTTGCTTGTTTTTTGGATGGCCAGAAATAATAGAAAGCATGAGGAGGAACTTATCAGTACCACATGAACGATTAACAACAATAAGGCTTTCCTTCATAAGCTTGTTGTTTATGGGAATGTTCCAATCAATTTTTTCACTGGTTCGGAATATTGGGTGGGAATACAAGTTAAAGCAGCCACTAAGACATAACATTAAAAAATTGGGCATGTGTTAGGAAGGCTCCTATGAGACCATTGATAAAGATTAATACTGATGGAAGTTAGGACTCTTAGGTGGTAGGTGCTGGTGGATTCTTAAAGGATTGGAATAGAAATATTCTAATTTTCCTTGCTTCTATGTATATGAAATAAGATGCACTTGTCTTTGAAGGTATGACTAAACCGATCGCATTTAAAATTGCTTCCATTATGGGCTAGAACCTTATAGATGAGAAAGTTGACTCACTTAGTTTACTAGATATTCTCAACAACAAAATTAATACTCATTGTAAACTGAATTATATCAAATAGTGAATCTTATCTCCACATATTATAATTAATGTGAAGTGGTTTAACATTTATAGAGAAGGAAATCGTGCTGTTGATTGACTTGATAAAGTTGGAGCTCATTCCCTCTTGTAATCTAAGTTTTATTTTACCTTTTAAGCTTAATTTTTTGCTTCATGTGGATGGTCATGGTATGCTTTATGTTAGAGGCTACCTCTGACACTTGTAATTTGTTTTGTCTTGACCCATGTATTATTATTATTATTATTTTTTGTAATGACAAGGGGTTGATTTTTAAAAAGAAAAAAATGGTCAAAGTTGGGAAGATTTTTGCAAAGTATTTTGACTCCATCCTTCTTCTGAAACTTGTGGGGGGTGAAGAGAGGGGTCTCATTGTAGATAATTTATGGAGAGGTGTGGAGAGAAGTCTTGGAGAGCATTTGGAGAGAAAATGAGAGGAGAAAGCTTGTCTTCCACATCTTCTTCCACTTCTTCCACATTTTTCTTCTTCTCCTCCTTTTTTTCTTCATCTCCTTCCTCCACTTCATCTCTTCTTGAGTTTGAGAGTAAGAAATTGAGAGTTCTTGGAGTTTTTTGGAGTATTAAAGAGCCATAATATTTGTTGCATAAGAGGAGTTTGGACAAGCAAAGAGAATGCCGCGACAAAAATCATGGTGTTATCTTTAACTCTTATTTTCTTGTTTTTTTAGAAAAACCCCTCTAATATGATGTTAAAGTTTTAGGTTGAGTTGATGTTAGGAAAATATCATAGGATAGGATGCTTTTTTGTATTTTTCCAAGATCTAAGAGCTTTTTTCCAAAAAAAAAAAACATTTCATTGACCTATAGATTCAAGGTTGTAGTTATCTTACAGTTGTTATGATTGCTCCATAACTTCGATGGTATGATGAAGTCTTTGAACCTAGGGAATGGTAAAAGCTCCATTATTATTTGGTTCTTTAGACCAAGAGAATTCTTTTTTCAAAAAAGCTCCTCATGTTTAAATTACACAAATGGAGGTGGGCAAATTTTTATCTTGCATGATAATGTGTTGTTACACCTTACCATCATTAAAAGTCAAACCTATGAGAGATCACTTAGTTGGATGATTTTTCCATCAATTAGATATAGGTTTTCATCATGGAAGGTGCATTTGTACATTTTCATTAGAGTGCATGATTTTGATCCATTGCATTAAAAAAAAGTATTTTTGCAGTGATCTTGTGATTTACCATGGTGCGTGGATGAAAAGTACATTTTACTTTTTACTTGTGATTTGGCAAGGTGTATATATGAAAAGTGCATTTTATGTTTTTTTCTTGGGGTTTAGCATGGTGTATGTGTGAAAGATTGCTTGCAATGTAGCACTGTATTACATGTCACCTTGCACAACATTTAGTACACTTGAATTTACACCTTTCATGCTCCTAAATAAGCATATGCATGTTTAATATTCTCACATGGACATATGTCACCACATGCTCAAGTCAGATATTCACATACCACATATGCTTAACTTTTTGTGTTGTTTTTTCATTTACATATGTAGTGTCCTTAACATAAGCACATATCCTTGTGTGGTTTTGATGGACATTGCATTTAAACTTGCACATTCAATGTCCCGACATGAGCATATGTCCTTATATGCTCGAGTTTGATATTCTTATATCATGTGCACTACACTTCATGCATTTAAATTTATATATCATTGTGTATCATTTTGCACAACATTTAGTCCACTTACATTAAAACCCCTACATGTGCATATGCCCCCATATGCTTAAGTTAGACTTTTTTTGTATCACTTGTGCATGACATCTTGTGCAATTGAATTTGCTTGTTATTATATGTCATGTGTACATCATATTATGCATTTGTACTTACATGTTTGATATCCCCATATGAGTATATGTCCCCCATAAACTTATGTAAGATATTTATATATCACATAATTGGATGAATAACATACAAAGCCACATATGATATGACTTCAACTAACATGAGTCTTACCACCTAGTGCCTATGACATCACCTAGAATGGCCATAGATATATCATGTCATATCATTTAGTCTGAGTTATTCCACCTAGCAAATGAATTCATCTAGCATATCATATCACTTCACATAGCATGTGTCTTCATGTAATATGGGTCATGCCACTTAACAAATGAACCCATATAATATATTTTTTTGCTTAACCTGGGTGTATAAATTCACCAAGCATGAGCCATGCTACATAGCATCTATGAAATCACCAAGAATTACCAAAGATGCATCATGTTTATGTTCATTTGATCACTTCTCCTAACAAGATTGTGTATTACATAGTTTTCTTACTTTCACATATGATCACTTAATCTCATGCAATCATGCTTAAAAAAAAAGAGTTAAAATTCTTTTTTAATGTCATTTGATGTAGGTACTTATATCTAACATAATAATCACATATAACATGTAATTTCATCCATGTTATGGTCTATTACACCTAGCTTAAGCTTTAATATCATGTAAAACCACTTGATATATCCTTTTTGATTGCTCACTTCTTTCTTGAACAATAGTATTAGATTAAATCACATTGCATTTTGCATCATCTTCACCTAGCATGTTATTTATGGAAAATTACCCTTTTAAATGTGTGATTCAATCTTTGTTGTAATGCTTTAATAAGCATCGCTTGCGGCGTATCTCAACTAGTAATATGTAATATTACATTGTGATTAATGACCCATCACAACAATTATCACAATAATATAAGTCCTGGTAATGACATAAAAACCCGATCTATTCTCTAGAAAATTAATTGAGTTCTTAAAAGTAGGTCATATTACTCAATTTGATTTCTCACACAAGTATACACATAATTTCAGTAATATAGGGCTCTAATGGGTCCTGATTGTCAATCCCACAAGGAAGAAGGTAACGAGTCCCTTAGGCAAAGTTTTAGTCTACTATGCTAAGGTCTTAGTTTGGAACGTAAATTACACAATTTTTTCTAACTATATCAATTAGCTTGATGAATTTCAAAATCTGAAAGCTACATTTCTTTTTTATTGCTTAAGTGGATTGTAGGATAGAATAATAAGAATTGATATGTGGTTATTGACAAATAGGAACATAAATCTTATTTACCCTCTTCCGAGTACGTAAAGAAGTTTGGCTAACCTACTTTTAATTCCTTAAACCTTAGATTGAACCCATCAAAGCTTATTTCCCTATCTATTTACCTTGCCTCCAGAGTACTTTACCATAGCCTATTGAACAATGTGAATACCCTATTGAATAATGTGAATACTCTAGTTATTCTTCTACTGCTCTTCCAAATCTTAATGGATCACAATAAATTTTAATAATTCATATGGCTACAACAAAAATAAATGAAACATAGAAGAATACTCATTACATTGGCATTAAAATCTAATTTTAAAAGACTTTAAAACATTCTACAAATCCTACCTATTCATCACAAGAGAAAATTAAAAAAAAGTATACTTACTGAACATAAAGATTTCAATGAAAATCATCATCATTGAATAAATCAAACACACTAAATATGTGTTTACAACAAGTCCAAGATAAATGGAACTTATTTTTTCTCCTCTAAAAAGAGTTGAAAAGTTCCTCCAACAATGAATCCAACTCCTCCCTACATTGCCGTAATTCCTTAAGGATTTCTCTCGAAATCCCTCACCAATCTCTCATGAAAAAGTGAAACTTTACAAATCCTAGATCTTCCTAAGAATCCTTAGCTTCACTCCACATCTCCTCCCCACTTCAAAATGCTTCAAGCTCTCTCAAAATCTTCTTTTGAACTGCCCAAAACCACCACATTACTCCCCAAGTCGTGGTGAAGCAACTACAGAAAAATGGTCGTGCCTTGGTGCCCAAAAGTTCGTGCCTTGGCATTGGCCTCTCGGGTTGTTGCACTGGTTCTAGCACCTAGGCACCAAGGTGCTTGGATGGAGCACCTTGGCTCCTAGGTGCCAGGTTTTTTTATTCCAATATGCTCCATTCAGCTCCTTTTTACTTCTTTTCAACTCTGCTTCATGCCATGTGTCTTATTTGTTATACCTGCAAGAAAAACACAAGAATACCCTTCTTTAAGGTATAGTTTAATCCAAAAATAAGTGTAAAAATAAACTAAATTAAGCATGCTTTAAGACACATCAAAATCCCCTAAACTTAAATGTTACTTGTCCTCAAGTAACACTACAACTTTAAAAACCAAATTTGTTGATTTGAGGTTTTGCATTTCTTCAAGATTTCCTACAATTTTGCCTCAGGACTGTCATAGTCCAACCTAAGAAAATTTATAGTAAATTGAGCTAGGGTATAAGCATATTTAACATTTAACTTAAGAATCCTGATTTCATATCTACTTCAAAAATAATTGTAATTCGTCAAACTTGGGAAACTTGAGATTCATAAAAAGTATAAAATTAGAATTTAAGCACTTTATTTGTAAAATTTTTGCTAATAATTTTTCAAATAAAAATAAGTTTAAGATTATACATAAGTCTTTTTTTTTTAAAGAAGATTTAAGTAAAACCAATTTTTGATTAGGTTTCTCCTTAAGCTTCTGCTCACTTTTTATATATCTTTATTTCTTTCTTCTTTTTTTTTTATTTTAGGATCTTTTTAACCCTTAGCACTTTTATTATGTGCGGATAACTATATCTAGATAAATTTTAAATAGTTTTGAACTTCACTATCCTCTTCCTAAAATTTAAAACTCATCACTTTCCTCTACTTTAAGGTTATAAGTATTAGTTTGAAAATAAATTTTAATAATGTCTAAATTCTTTTAAAGTGTAAATCTAAGAATCATATATTTTAAAAGTACAATTCTTTCCTACTATAAATAGTAAACTTGTTTTCTTATTATCTCATACTAAATACCTTAACTCTAGCAAATTCTTTTTCACGAAAAATTTTAACTAAGTCTTCCATAAAATCCCCAAAATCAAAATTATAGTGCCCTAAAGGTAACACCACATACCAAAAGTCATTTTAAAGTGATATTAATTTTATATATAAGCTACTGAGGACAAATAGATTTTAACTTTTTTAGAGATTTTTCTCCCACCACCCCTTGATTTTTAACATGTATAACAATCAAATCAAAATTATAGTGCCCTAAAGGTAACACCACATACCAAAAGTCATTTTAAAGTGATATTAATTTTATATATAAGCTACTGAGGACAAATAGATTTTAACTTTTTTAGAGATTTTTCTCCCACCACCCCTTGATTTTTAACNAAATGGAACTGAATTACTTTCTACCACATTATTTTATCATGAAAAATATATACAAGTATAAATAGAAAAGACAAATATATAGTAGTAAGTGAATCTCAGTTCAACAAGTTTAACTTAAAATTTGCATTAAAAAGAACTAGTATATCACCGGCGAGGACTTGGGGAAGAAAATCACGTGAAAAGTGACCTAACATAGGTTGTTTAAAACACTTTGATTGAACCGAGAATTCGGCGGCTAGGCAACGCGAACTGGGCGGCAAGGAGCTATGGGGCAGCACCTTAGCACCAATTTTTGGGTGCCTAGGCACTGGTTTCTAATTCTGGCATTTTGATGTCAGGGGTTCCCAGGCCTTAGTGCTCATTCCAAATTTGGTCCTAATCATTTAAATTTCATACATTGATCTTCCCCATGTCTTAAATCACACTAAGAAACTAAAAAACATGATAGATTAATGAACTTGACTCTTCTTCTCATCACACCTTCCTTCTTTACTTCCAATTTCTAACAAAATCTCCTTTCCAAAGATCTATTAGTTTCTTTTAGATATTTTCATAGGGTTAAACCTAAAGACAAGATTGTTCTTGATATATTGGCTTATGTACAGTCAACCTTAGGTATTGTCTCATCCTCTAAAAATGCACCTCTAACAGTAAATAAGAAGATGAGCAAGATCCTCCAATGTTCATGTACAAGCTAGTTTACTAGACCCACCTGATGATAAACATAGTCAGATAATGGAAGTAATAGAATTGAGATGAAACTTGTCCTATGTCCAAACTCAATCTATCTTCAGTGATTCATTAAGTTTGATTGAGAACTAATATGTAGTGGACTAATTAACTCAACTACAACTAGAGAACAACTACAAGTCTAATCACAATGAGAAGCTAAGGAATCCGCACTCTCATGACTTACTAAAATCAAAGCAATTTATCACAAACCTAACATCTCAAATAACATAAAAAAATCAAATACACAACAAATAATAACATAATACACTTCAAACTCAAACAAACACACAAATACATACCTTAGGTTGCCTCCCAAGAAGTGTTCAGTTTAACGTTGTCAGCCCGACAAATCAATTTTTTTACCCTAGTTAACCCAGCATTAAAACTTCATTAATTATATGCTTATTTCCACTTACATGAAGTTTAAGTCTTTGTCCATTAACTTTAACTATCCTATCACTTTAGGATCTTTAATATTGATTGGCTAATAGGATAAACTTTAAATACAATGAATCCCCCAACCACCTAGACTTCAATTTTCCAAGAAATAATTTCAATCGAGTATTGTATAATAAAACCTCCCTTACAACTTCAAAATATTTCCTGAGAATATTCCTATCATGCCAATTTTTCATCTTTTCTTTATAATTTTTTTCCTTTTCAAAAGATTCTTGCCTAATTTCACCGAATTCAATTAACTGTAATAATCTTTTCTCACCAACTTCTTTCAAGATATAATTTAATTCTTTAACAGCCCAAAAAGCTTTATGTTCTAATTCCATTAGTAAGTGACAAGCGTTTCCAAAAATGAGCTTATAAGGTGACATTCCTATAGAATTTTTGTACACATTCCTATAAGCCCATGATGCTTAATCTAGTTTTAAAGACCAATCTTTTCTACTATGTTTGAATATTTTTTCTAAAATCCTCTTAATTTCTCTATTAGATACCTTAGCTAAACCACCGATCTGAGGATGGTAAGTTGTGGTTATTCTATATTTTATTCCATACATAAAAACAAGTTTCTTAATTTTCCTACTTTTAAAATGACTTCGTCAATCACCAATAATCACTCTAGGCATGCCAAATCTATTGAAAAAACTCTTTTGTAAAATTTAGCCACACGTTGAGCATTAAAGTTTGGAAGAGCTACTACCTCAATCCATTTTGAGACATAGTCTAGAGCTATTAAAATTATAAGTTTTCAAATGATGGTATAAATGGTCCCATATAATCTAAACCCCAAACATAAAAAATCTCGATTTCTAAAATAATGTTTAGGAGCATCTCATTTTGCTTAGATATATTACCTACTCTTTGGTATCTATCATAAGGTTTTATATATAAATTCACATCCTTAAATAGTAGGCCAATAAAATCTAGATTAAAAAATCTTAAATGAAGTTCTATCAACACTAAAATGTCCCCCAAACTCATAATTATGACATTTCTGAATAATTTCCTGGGTTTTTTCTAAAGGTGAACATCCTCTGATAACTTGATCTTTATATTTTTTTATATAAATACGAGTCATCCCAAAAGTAAAATCTATCATCATGAATAAACTTTTTCTATTGATGATATGTTAGTCCATAAGAAATAATATCACTAACAATAAAGTTCACTATGTCAACATAACACAAAATGTGCTACTAAATAATGGTATACAGTTGTTCATTAGGTAAAATTTCATTAATTTCATTTTCATAAGTATAAGAATTTCCCTGGTCCAATCTATATAAAAGTTCAGTAATTTCATTATTTGATTCTCTCATATCCACTACTTTAATATTGAATTCATGCATCAGAAAGAACCCTCTAATTAATCTTAGTTTAACATCCTTCTTCAACATAAAATATTTAATAACAGAATGATCAGTATGAAAAATAAAATTAGTTCCAATTAAATAAGATCTAAATTTATCTAAAACATATATTATTGTCAATAATTCATTCTCAATCTTAGTGTAATTAATTTGAGCTTCATTTATGTTACAAATTAAGGTCAGCCACATGAATCATTTTTCTACATTATGTCCTATTGAGTTTCATATTATTATTTATTTTTAATAAATTAAGATAATTTTATTTCTTAGCATAAGCCAAATGAAAAACATCCACTCTTCTAACTGGGTCATCAGACATGTGACGTTAAATGCAACCAAACCATCCGAGGAAACTCTCTAATCATTTTTATCATTGGAGGCACCCCAACCCTTTCACAGATAATTTTTTTTTTAAATAATCTTTCAAACTCTTATTTATAAATACATATATATTATTTCTAGTATGCCTCTTACATGAATACTAAAGTTTAATTATAAACTATCATTCTCCTTTGCCTTTTCTCCAACACAATTAATTTCTTGAATGTAGATAATAACTATCTTCCAATGAATTATAATTTCTACTAATTCTATTAATTTACCTATGAAATTACATAGTTCAAGTTCTTATCCTAATATTTTTTTATAATAAATTCTTTGTATGCATCCATTCATAATGAGAGAATCTTTACTTAATCAATACTACACTTAGGCACTAATGCAGTGACCCTTGCACATCACTATATTCAGCCCATACAACAAGTCACTTCTAGGGAACACCTTAGCATTAACACAATGGTTTAAAGGATTCATATTACAGTTTTTTAACAAAATTTTTTTGTTGGCTATCGACTACCTAATGCAAAGCTCACACTTTTTACATATGGGGATTTGGACAAGACAATGATAATGTTAATTCTTTTGAATATCTAGGAATTTAAAAATTAAAAAGATTCAAAATTTTGGATAAAATAGGTAATTAATGTTTGCAAGCCTTATAAGTCAATTAGGGTTGACTTGTTCAAACATTATTAGTCATGTCTTATAATCTCAAAGTGTCTAAGAATGTTATTAAAGTTATTAGGGAAGCTTCTAGGGTATTAGATTTGATTTTGGGTTTCATGGGTTTACTTATTCTTTTAAAATGCCTAATGGCTCAAATTGAACTTCTTATTGGACTACTAACTATATTGAATGAGTTATAATTAAATTTGAGCACATTTGGAACCATAGGGAGGTTTGTCTTAGATTTGGGCTAAGCATCTACTACAAAGGAATTATAAGTCTATAAGTGAAGGTTGGAGATTTGGTTTAATTCTCTCCTACAAAAAGTAGCTAGCATTTATCTATCCCCGCCAAATTCATTTATTGATAGCCCGAAAAGTTATTTTTTTTTATCATTCCAAAATGAAGTATAAGAAGATATCTAAGTAGATAGCATGAATATCATGGGTTTATGTCCATCTTCCATAATTAGCTTAAGAAACCTAAGATAAACTCTTTAGTTTATCTGCAATAATTAGTGCCTTAACCAAAGTTCTAAGGTAGCAACCCTTAGTGTTAACTTCATGATATTTGTTACTAAGTGTAATACTTCATCAAATCCCTCAAATAAGTGATGGATCACACATGCACATGGTGCTTACAATAATCCATGTTTTAGATTACTTCCATTAACTTTGCCATTCACACACATCATAGAGTAGTAGTTAAGAATTGTTAAACAAGTAATGTTAAGGGTGAATTGTCCAAGATTATTCAAGCTTATGATGGTGTGCCATCTTTATTTGTTAGTGAGTATAAGAGGGGTTATATGCAATGATTGAGATTGAGGTAGAGTAGCCATTCCTAACCTCAACAACATAGGCAAATTATGTTATTCTCATAAAATTTGATCAGATTTTTATGTTTGATCTAGATAACCTGGTCAATTTCATGTCAATTCTTTTGTCATATTGTTGTATTCTGCCACATTTGCATACTTGCTGGTGAGCTCAATCAATTTTGTTAAGATTTTTGGCTACTGTAGGTAGAGACTATTTCCAAAATATATATTAGAGAGACCACAGGTTATGACAGCTTCAACCACAACTTGCTCCTTGTGTTTGAGAACTCATTCCTAAGCTCATGAGTCACTTGCAAACTCTATAAATTCTTCTAGTGGCATAAGAAATCGATACATTGAGTGATAAAGACTCTTTTAAACTTAGAAAATGGTGTGATTATCTTTAGTGGAAGATGAGAGATGGCTTACTTCATAAAAGCTGTAAAGAACTATCAACATTTCAATATATCATTAATGTTGAGCAATAAGATGGATAGTTCAAAGTAATCAATCTGTTAGGCTAGATTAGTTTGACCTTTCAAGAAAATTGCACATGTAACTTTGAACTTGTTGAGTGTCTTGGCTTAAATAATTTCCATTAATGATGCTTTTCTCAAATATGCTTGCTTCTTATTGCTAGCCTCTTAAATCAATAAGGTTTGGGCTACTCCTTTTCTTCAAAATTAGAGAGTAAACCTTATTGAGTGAAAGATCCCTCACTCCATTATTCTCCTCCTAGTTGATGAGTTAGTGGAGTCTTTAATTACTTGAACTAAATGTGTCATCCTTTACTTTTGATTCAAGATTTATTGAATCATTCTAGTAAAGTTTAGTGGTCATAAAGTTTTGTTTTTCTTACTAGAAAAAAATTGTTTATAAATGTGTTCTTTATTTGGTTCTCTGTTTGGTCCTATGACAGATTTAATAGTGTCCGTTTTAATATTTGACAACGATACATGCTCATCACACCCTTTAAGTAGTCTGATTATATTTTGTCCATGAGTTATATCAAAATATTACTCGCTTAGAGGAAAAAAGAAGGAAGACAATAGAGAGAAAAAGAAGAAATCCACTAATAAGTTCAATAAAATTAGATTATAGTAAACATAATAGCATAAGTAAAATTGCATAAAAATTAGTCCAACCCCTAACTCTTCCTAGGATCCTATTTTTATACTCGGAGAACAGAGGTTCGTTCCCTATGCTGCAAAAATGGCTAAGAAATGAACTATACATGTAAAATAACATAGAAAAATATATAAAATAAGAGTAATCAAATTATAAACTCATACTCAAAACTATCATTCAATAGTAAAAAATTTATCACTTAACAACAATGAACCCTTCCCCATTCAAAAATTTCCCAAGGTAAAGACTCCCCGCTAGCAAATAAATTAGTGCCATTTCCAACGACCGCGTGCTTAGAATTTTACAAACTGTAGAGACAACGAGTGTGAGCAAACGAATTATTTTGAAAACGTGAAACGAAGAAGGATCGCGGAAACCAATCTCCAAGGTGGCGGGAGCTGGTGACATCACCGCTTTCTTCACGTTCTTTGCCGCTTTTAAAATGATTCGATTCCATTCCATGGATCTCCGTGGGAGCAAGGTTGCTAAGCAGATTTTCTCTTCACCATGGGCGATGATGTGGTCTTGAGCATAGATACAATTGAAGCTGAATCTGTGGAGAAGAATAGAGAAACAGTAGAAGAAGAGAAGCATGAGACGAAGGAGATTCTCAGGTTGGATTCCCTAGAAAAGGAAGCCGGCAAGATCTCTAGCTTCCACAGTGCTTCTAAAGTATGCATTCCACCTTCTTCCTACTGTTCCCAAGTTTCCAATGCTTTCTAACGTTTCTCCGTTGTGGTTGTGAATTTTCGAAGGTTTTATCCATAGCCACCGTTCTGCAACTGGCTTTTCAGAGCATTGGAGTTGTGTATGGGGATATTGGTACCTCGCCTCTTTATGTGTTCTCGAGCACGTTCTCGGGCAGGATTCCTAGCAAGAACGACGTCGTTGGCGCGTTGTCTCTTATAATCTATACTCTTACTCTCTTCCCTCTCATCAAATACGTCTTCATTGTACTCTGGGCTAATGACAACGGAGATGGTAAATCGTCTTATTTCTGTTGTCTTTTCTGGTGCCGGAGTGGAAGGAACATAGTTGTTTATGCGATTGGTTTATTTGGCAGGGGGAACTTTTGCACTATACTCACTGATATGCAGGAATTCCAAGGTGAGTGCAATTCCGAATGAGAGACAAGAAGAGATGGAGCTATCTGCATATAAATTGAGGGTTCCCAACAAGAACTTGAAGAGGGCTCAGAGGATAAAGGACGCATTGGAGAGGAGCAGTTGGGCTAAGACAAGTCTTCTTTCAATGGCGCTTCTTGGTACTTGTATGGTTATTGGTGATGGAATCTTAACTCCCTGCATTTCAGGTCTCATACTTCATCTGTTTTACTTCATCCATAGTCAATCATCTGCTACTCTTCCCCTCATAGAAAAAATTATCTCAATCTTGCAGTTCTATCTGCGGTTGATGGAGTAAGGAAATTTGATGCAGGGATGAGTAAAGGTAAGAAAATGAAATCCGTAAGCACTTTTCTACCCCTGAATCCGGCTTAATGTTCTTCAGATTCACATTCCTAACTATACCTTTTACAATGATATGTCAGATGTTGTAGCCATGATTTCAGTTGTCATATTAGTTGTTCTCTTCTCGATCCAAAGGTTCGGCACAGATAAAGTAGGTTACACTTTTGCTCCCGCAATCCTTATCTGGTTCATGTTCATAGGAAGCATTGGAATCTTTAATATTTTCCGCCATGATAGTACTGTTCTCAAGGCCTTCAATCCCATCTACTTCATCGCATATTTTAAGAGAGACATGAAAGCAGCGTGGATCTCACTTGGAGGAGTTGTTCTCTGCATGACAGGTCCGCTATCCATGCTCCCTTCCCTTCTTAGACATCTTCTGAGCTTTGCAGATTCTTGTCACTGAAAAGAAAGTGGGTTTTTTTTTTTTTCAATGGAGCAGGAACTGAAGCAATGTTTGCTGATCTTGGTCATTTCTCAGTGAGATCAATTCAGGTGATAATTTTTGCATCTCATCGAACTATAACATAAATAAATACATATTTGTTAACAAATTTGTTTTCTATGGCTCAACAGATTGCATTCTCTGGAATAGTTTATCCATGTTTGATCTGTGCTTATGTTGGGCAAGCTGCATACTTGTCTGTATTCCCTGAAAATGTAGCAGACGCATTCTACAAATCAGTTCCAGGTAAAAGAACAACACATCTATTTGCTTTTATACCTCTCAAACAGCTATAAGAAGCAAGGCAATTTTATGAACTGCTTATATGTGTTTTCATTTGCTGCAGAGTCTGTTTACTGGCCAATATTTGTTGCCGCCATCATGGCATCAATCATCGCAAGCCAAGCAATGATCTCTGCAACTTTTGCCATTATAAAGCAGTCAATGGCGTTAGGCTGCTTCCCAAGAGTTAGAATCATTCACACATCGCACAAACATGAAGGCCAAGTTTATATCCCTGAGATCAACTTTCTACTCATGCTGGCCTGTGTTTTGGTCACTGCATCCTTCAAAGAAACAACCAACATTGCAAATGCCTATGGTATGCACTCTTTTTATTCACTTGCAAAACAGGCCACCATTAATTTGTTTAACTGACAATCAGGATTTACAGCAGTAACCTGATGAGAAGACCTTCTTTCAATTGAAGTTTCTACTGATTAAACAACCTTTTTTGAGCCGATACATAAAAGGATATGCTCATTTTCATCTATATCCAATTTCTACCCATTGGCTGCAATTTCATAAAAAATAACCAAGTGTCTATGTCAAGGGCTTGTCTTTGTTGAAACATAAGCTCATAAAGTATGCTTTTACAAATTTGTGTGCATTACTCCAATCCAAACGATAACTAGCCATTTTTCCTTTTCTCTGATGTTTTCACCAAATCGAAGATCCCGGGTTAATAATCTATGCTGCTCACTGAACTTGTCGTCTTTTTTCGCAGGCATTGCAGTGGTGGGAGTGATGTTGGTCACCTCTTCACTACTGGTTTTGATAATGTTAATGGTCTGGCAGACGAGCCTCCCTCTCGTTGCCCTCTTTGTCTTAAGCTTTGGCTCCTTCGAGCTTGTCTACTTCTCCTCAGTGCTCTACAAGTTCACAAGCGGAGGCTATCTTCCACTTACTTTTGCTTCAGTTATGTACTTTGTGATGTATGTGTGGAACTATGTGCAGACAAAGCGTCACAACTTTGAAGTAGAGCAAAAGGTTTCTACAGAATACTTGAACAGCCTCGGTTCCCACCTTGGCATCTCAAGGGTCCCTGGTCTTGGCCTCCTCTACACTGAGCTCACACATGGAATCCCTGCCATCTTTTCTCATTTTCTCACGAACTTACCAGCAATTCACTCTGTTCTTGTCTTCGTCTCTGTCAAGTACTTGCCCGTTAACACAGTGCCGGCCGAGGAGAGGTTTCTGCTGCGAAGAGTGGGACCTAAAGACTATAAGATGTACAGGTGCATTGCAAGATATGGATATAAAGACAGGAGAATTGGGCATGACGAGTTTGAGGTTTTACTAATGGAGAACCTCAAGAACTTCATAAGAAATGAGAGCTGGGAGGAAGGGGACTGTAATGTAGAAGGAGAGGAGGAGATTAAGTTCTTGGAGAAGTCAAGAGAAGCAGGAGTTGTTTACTTGCTGGGTCACAGTGAGGTCAGGGCTAGTGAGAATTCTTCTTTGCTGAAGAGAGTGATTGTCAATTATGTTTATGATTTCTTGAGGAGGAACTGCAGGCAGGGTTTTGTTGATCTCCAGATACCAAACAAGAACCTTCTGCAAGTTGGAATGAACTATAGCGTTTAAGGGCACTGATAATGCTAGTTACAGAAGGATAGACCAGCTTGATTAAAATTTGGAATTCCTAGGAAACAGAATATACTGCCCAATGTTTCATATAAATAAATTGATATTTACAGGACAGGAATGTAAAATGTTCTGTTGTCGTTAGTGCTACAATCTGATAGAGCATAAAGCACATCTGTATCTTTGCATCAAAAGCTTCTAGATCATGTACATAACGAAAAATATTTACGTACGGAGTACGCACGCAGAACTGCATTCGAATGGAGGTTATTCGAGAGATATTGAAGAGTTATGTCGGTGTTTTTGGGGTTAATACCCCCAATAACCTGACAAAACTTCTGAATAACAGCAAAAAGTATTAGCGCGAAACCGCGGAATATATTGGTAGGTTATTGAGAGAATATACTTCAATAAACTCTCAATAACCCCTAATAATTGAGTTATTGGAAGGTTATTTGGGCAAGTACGCACGTAAAACTGCGTGCGTACTCCGTACGTAAATAGTGCTCTGTACATAACCTCAACAACTTTCTACTGGGTGAAAGAAAATGTTACCGTTGTTTTTCCATGCCTTGCTCGTTTAAATTTCTAGTTGAAAAGATGCATGACGTGGTGGAAATAAGATGTAGTTGTTGACTTCACTAGTTGCTTTCAAAACAAATCTGGTGCAATTGCAGAATCTTCTCGTGAATGAAATCAATAACTAAAAGATGAAAAATAATTGATCAGAATATTCGGATCTAATATCCTAAAATTTTTTTGAGAGATCAATACAAATTGCGTGTTCTATTTTGACTGTTTTAAATGGACTTTGTTCCATTGTTGATCAAGTCTTAATATTCTACAAATTTTGTCATATATTGTATAATAAATATATATATATATA
>JXCR01072995.1:88339-112683 GCA_002079205.1 Phalaenopsis hybrid cultivar
TCCAGTTGAGCTGGTGTCTGCTCGAGTTAGAGCCCATAATTCTAGAGTTTCTAGGATACTGTTTAAACTAAGATTATTTAAATTTATTATTATTCACGGTTGATTTGAGCTCAACTAGAGCTTGGTTTTATCAAGTTTTAATCGAGGAGCTCATTTTGTTTTATGAAGCCGATCCCGAACTTCATAAATATTAAGGATTTGAGTAAATTTGTTTTTCTTTTCCATTTAAACAATAGCAATACTGTGTCTCTTCCTGGTATGAGAGTACATGCTTGGAGGCAAAAAGACTTCAGTCCTTTAGTTTAAAAGCATAAGGTGTAGATTTATGTATTGGTTTTTTTTATATATTTTCTTATAAAAAAATTTTATTTTTTATAAACTTAACTTGAAACTTATAATTTATTTTGATTTATTAGTATTTTTTTTTTATTTAAAAATATGTAGTTTTATGTTATCCTCTAGTCAATGAAAGAAATTGTTTATATTTATTGAATCAGGTTTTTGGTTTGTGGAAGCACACCCAAAGAATCTAGCATAAAAAAAGAGGGGAGTGCGGTGGGAGGAAAATATAATAGAGTGAATAGTATTGTAATATTGGGCTTTAGAGGATTCTTTTGCATGTTGGGAAGAATAAAAGATGAGAACATTTACATTTAATGTCCATTTTACATATAAGTATTTCCTCGTAGAAAATAGACATGATAAAATTACATTTAGATCTCTAAGGATCCCTTGCTGATTGTCCTGTCAAATCATATGTTTAGTCAGTCTTCTTCTTCAGAAATTCTCTTCCCAAGTCATGAAGTTAAGGACCGGTGAATTATTACTCCAAGGTTACTCAGTATTTTTCATCATTCGCCCTTTCACACACAATAATTTACATTCACTCATTCACATTTTGTGTGCCCGTGCTCGACCATTCATGCTCGAACGATGTTTGTCGCGTTGATGTACCTAGAGTGGATCATTTCTATTATTATTTTTTTTAAGGGTTCAATCTTCTAGCACAATCACCCTATCAAAGAGGTCCATTAGATCAATCTTCGCATATGTCAGTTTTTTGGCTGGCCACTTTTAGTTATACATATTTAATTCTCTAATACTTTCATCTCCTGAAAAGACATGTTGTAATAAGAACGAGATAATCATATTGAATTTTTGAAAAATTTAAATATCAATTATGATATGGATACAACCAGAGATTTTGGACTCTGGTATTTATAAATAAGGAAATAAGACATTTGCTAGATTTATTTGAGCTTCAGCCATCCTTTTTGTTCTTGGTCTCTTGTTGTGCTATGGTAGAACTCAATAAAACTAACACCAACACCCCAGACAAAGAATTGTTATCGAGCTTGTATAAGAAGCATAAGAAGAACAATCCGTTCAGAGGCGACTTGGCCAAGGATCCTTATCCATAGGTCTGAGAAGCTACTGAACATATTCTAGGGGGATTGTCGGTTTTAGGTGATAATGGGCAGATTGCTAAGACATGTACTGCCTCATAACTTTAATGCAAATGTGGATCAATTGATATATAAAAAAATATCATTTATAAAGGAAAAAAATGATAAGGATGAGTATAGTATTATTATCATTTCAGTATTTTCTTATACAGTTTAATAACTATAGTCAACTTTGAGGCTTTGATTCTCGCAAAGAGGATGCTTGTCAACTGAAACTAAATGTGGTAATAGTTCTCTCATAGAAGAAAGTTGACTATACTGGAGAGGTGATTGGTGAATAATCCTCTCAGAAGGCACGTTTGATCGCACATGATAACAATGCAGTGGAGGAGGTAGGTGAGAGTTAAAATGACCAGACACTAGTGCTACCCACCCATCTTCACCAAAATGTGGAGAACCTGTCGTAGTGACCTCTTGAAGTCAACTTCATCCTATACATGGTTTAGTTGATGCAGTAAATACTTGACTTGAAGTGCAAGGTTATTAAATTGTAGGGATACATTATAAATTCCAATGCGAGCTGAGGGATTTGAAGAGCAAGTACTTGGTTCTTCATGTCCAAGCTGAGTCCAGCCATTAGAGCCAGTTTATGGATTGGGGGATTTTTGACTATAGTGGCTCATCCAATTAGACAAAGTCCTATAAAAAAGATCACTTTAGATCCTTATAAAGCATTTTCATTAATTATTAACTTTTGGTTAAATAGAAGATTTTCTTGTGGAACAATGATTTGTGTGATGATTTAATTGCTTTATTAAAAATGGTTCTAAATATCTAGTATTTCACTTTTTAACTTCTTGACACATGAAGATTATGATCCCTTATTTTATAAAAGGGTTTTCTTACAAAAGATGTTACACTCTATTCATCATTTACTTGCACATTTTTTTTCTATTTTTATCAATCTCGTCACTTTGCATGTCGATTACTTATGGTACTAGCGTGTCAGTGATATTTGGTCCACCTTCGTCCTTTAGCTCTCTTAAGCGCACATCGCACATGGTATCTTACAATACTCAATAAATATACCTTCCATAATTGTATTACTATCATAATCATGAAAAAAACACGTAATTAAAATTGAAAATACTACATTTTGGCTTCACATTAATTCTCTAAAACTTATAATTACTTTCCCTCAAGTAATCTCATAACTACACCTGAATGATTTTTGTAGCTCTTATCTTGGATATTCATTAGTCTTTAATAAGATCATACAAAATTCAATAAATGTGTTCAAATACCATCACAAATTCAAGTTCTCGTTAATTTCATTGGTCTTTAACTTCATGTGTTCTTTTTCATTGATCTTTAACTTCATATCACCTCAAATATTTCATATCACCTTAAATATTTCATGATAGTACACAAATAACATAGAGAATCATAGTCCATGAAAAAGAACAGCCATATACATATCCAAATTTTTTTGCATGATATAAGCCTTTCATGAAAATATCATGGAATTATCAGGAAATTGTTATAGAATTATATGGCTACTAAATATCACAAAATTATTAATTTTCTCTTCACCACCATAACATATTGAAAAGTCAAGGATGATAAAATTATTATTCTCTTATGTTCTATTTTGAATAAGGAGTCAGAAGCTTGACACTATTTTATTTTCCATAGACTCATGCATACTTTCAACCTAATTAATGTCACAGAGGATCAAGCTATCCTTAATTATTGCATCCAAAAAGGAAATTTGATTATGTGGGGAATATTATTTTCATCTCTATCAACTACATAATTAGCAGGCAGGCCACATTAGGATTGAGATATTGTAGCCTTATTGAAACTCTTTGTGCTAAGGTAAGGGATGTTGGGCAGAAGTGGGAGGAGTAGCTAAAAAATATAAACCACATTATTAAGGCTACTATTTTCTATTAGAAGAGAACCTCTACATCTGAGAGATCGGAGAGTTCTTCAAGGCTAACCTCATCCAGACAAAGGCTTATGTCAATCACTGCCATCTCTAAAGGTATTGACAGCCTGACAAAGGACTCAACCATCATGTAGGAGATATGCATGACTTACATGAGCGGTCACATTTCTATGTTAACCAACATAAGAAAAAGTATGACTTTCTATATTAGTATTTTGTAGATCAACAAGAGTTTTACTGAAAGGATCAAAGGAATACTTGCTTGGATGTTATAGAATTCCTAGAGTTGTCACCATTTGAGTTGTTCGACGAAGCAGTCGAGCCCATGGAGTAGGATGATGTTCGAGATAATGCATGAGTTGCTAAAAACATTATCCTTTAAAATTTTTGAAAACTCTGAGTACCTTGATTAGGAAGTCATAAGTTTGATCTGACATTTCAAAACTTACAAAAAGTAAGTCGTATAATATTAATGCACGTGTCAAGTAGTATATGGTCTAAGAGTGTGTGTATCAATGCCATGAGGAATTGTTTAACAATTATTCCTACAAAAAAAATCAATATTTTATGCATCTGATGAACCTAGCTGACGGTGTTGCAAGGTTTTAAGTTCTAAAATTCTATTAAAAGCAAAGTAGATTGCAAGCAGCTGGAACAAAAGATGGGAAAAATCTTAAGAGTTCTTTCATAAGTGACAAGACTTGTGCTTCTGTGATTTGGGGATCGTGGTGATTGATGTTTATCAGAAGATATTAAAGTGTTAATTCTCTTCATCATAAGATCAATTAGCTTTAATGGTTAATAACTTAACCTTTTCTTAATTCTCTTCATTTTATCCTTAAGAAAGGTCCATAGATCCTTAAATTGGTGTTAATTTTAGTCTTTTCACTCACCTCGAATGTCTTTAATACATTTTCAACCAACTTTAGCTAACTTAATATTTATTTAACCCTTTTTTCTTGAAGATAGCTTATTAAAGTGATTTTTCATTAAAGAATCAAGGCAAAGCTTTATCACTTAAGTCCCGCTAGATTTATTTCTATTTCTTTTTCTTTTCTTTAACTTTTGTTGTTTCAACCTCAAGTTTCTTCTTAGTGAATTCTTACTTTTTTGTTTTTTAGTACTTTTTTTCTCTTTTCTTTTTTTCTTTTTCTCCTGAGAATTACTATATCTAGTTAACAACTTTTCTAATTTTTTTAATTTTAAATGTGAATGAAGGTAATGTTTCTTAAGAAGTAAAAAGTCAACACTTTATACTTCTCCAAGTTATCTTTTCCATTTAAGACGTAAATTCACATCATTTTAATTAAATTTTACTGAAAATGACTACAAATATTCTTGGTTTGCTACTTAAGAATCTATTGGTTTTCTTAAGTAAAGTCCAAAATTGTTAAGGAAAAAATATTGTTTTTGACATATTAAATTTAATTTTCTTAAATGAGATTTATCTTCTTTAATAGATTATGATAAGCAGTTTGAATTAATCAACATGTCTGATAAGAATTATCCAATGAAAATTTAATCTGTTATTGAGCTATTTTAATTCCCTTTCAACTTCATAACAAGGTACATTTTTCTTTTTCCCCAAACTTACGTTTCTGCACACATGGATAACAAAAAGTAACACTAAATATAAAGTAGGCAAGTGTGAGAGAAAGTAAAGGTAGGATAATCAAATGAAACTTAGAAAGTTGGGATGTAAAACATGTAAAAATTCATTACTCAGAAAAAGCAACATTCGAGGTTTCTTTACTTCTTCCCCTATTTCAGGAACTCAATGATCTATGGAGAGAACAAAGTCTCAAAACATAATAAGAAAAATTATTTTCAAAACAAATTTTGAAGCAAATGCAAAATGTGAAAATGACATCAGTAAAGTAGATAACACTTGGGTTGCATCCCAAGCTAGTACTTTATTTAATGTCCTTAGCCAGACAAAGTGTCAAGAATCATTGTACAATGGGTCTCCAAGATCAAAGTGCCACCTCAATAGTTTCTGATCGCTAGTCTCAAAGGTCAAGTCACTCATATTTTTCCAGTAAGGTCATGTTATTGATTTGTTCCCAAAAATATCAATCCTGTTCTAACCAGTTTTGTAGTTGCCTCTCAGTTTCAACCAGATGATCATTAGTGATTGCAATAAGTAGATGAATGTAGTCTCCTAACAAAAATGGGGCTAGTGGTTGGGTTTCTCCTACCAGAAGAGTAACATTCACGTCAGTCAAATTCTTCATAAATTCACCAATAATCAGTTGTTCTTTGATATGCCCAATTTTAAAGTGCACTCACACTTTGGGGTCTCACACAAGTGTACATGTCGTATTAGTAATATCAGATTTTGAATCTCAAATATAAATTTCACGGGAATAGAGGGAATTAGACTTAAGAGAAGTTCTAGACTACTAGGTTTAGTTCTTATCCTATAATTGAAATTAAGCAAAAGTTCTACAAACTACTCCTACTGAGTTTGTATCTAGTTTAAAGGTTAAATCCTATAAAAATCTTACTTATCCTAATTGGATTGGTGATTCTCAATTTATAAAGCTATCTTCCTTTGCAATGATTTAAGCGGTAGTGTAGAAAATGTAAAATGTCAATTGTGAATGTGGCTAGTGACCAATAAGAGCAAATCTCTCTTTTACCCTCTCCCGAGTGCATAAAGAAGTTTAGTTAAATTATTTTAAATTCCTTAAATCCCAAATTGAACTCATCAAAGAATATATCCCTAAAATTTTCAGCTTCCTACGAAGTATTTGTGTCATACCCTATAGATTAATGTGAATAGCCTAGTTGTTCTATTATAGCCCTCCCTAGTCATTATGGATCACAACACATTTTAACGAATCACTTTGCCAAAATGAAAAGTAAATGAAACTTAGAAGTTTATTCATCATATTCAAGTTTAAAAATCAATTTTAAAAACACTTTGCACTCCTACATAACTTACTCAACCATTACAAGGAAAAGTAAAAGAGATCTACTCAGAAAAAATAAAGAACACACCACAAAGCATCATTTGAAATAAGAAAATCTACTAAACATATGTGTTTACAAAAATATAATAAGAAAAATACACAATACTTTGCTTTCTCTCCTTTACAAATCTTTGAGAATGCACCTCCAAAGTTCTCCTGATTTCTTGTTACTTTTCTTATACTCCCCTCACAATACAACTCAAATTTCTCACCAAATGATCAATGAAACCTATCCTATTCTTTCCTACAATAAACCTTGCCTCCTCTTCAAAAAATATAGCTTTTCTACCTTCATAAGAGTTCTTTTATTTGCCTGAATAACTCCTTATATTGTGGATATGAACTGTTGAAAACTGCCCAGATAGTCTCTGGCACTTAGGAGGGTTGGTGCCTAGGTGTTAGTCTCTCAGGTTGCCAATTCTGATGTGGGTGTCTAGGCTCCCAAAATTTTGGTTTGAAGGTGCTAGTGAAGTGGTGCTTAAGTGCGAGTTGGGTAGTACTTAAGCTACAGCCTCTCAAGTTCTCAGTTTTGGGACTGGCGCCTAGAAGTCCAAGAATTCTGGCGCCTAGGTGACGCCCCTTGTAGCCTCCTTAACTCTAAATTAGCTCCACTTTGCTCCACTTCTAATACATGTTGTACCTGCGAGACAAATATAAAAATAACTTTCTTTAAAGTGCAATTTTATCCTTAAATATTTGTAAAATATAAAAAAAATCAAGCATTTTTTTCTATACATCAAAATCCACCAAACTTAAATGTTACTTGTACACAAGTGACAATGGAATATTAATTTCTATTTTATTTAATTTTTAGGAGTGGGTTTCATTAAAATTATCAACAATATAGCTTCAAGAAATTCATAGTGTAGGATTAGAATAACTCTAGTAAGCTAGTCCTAGGGTGAAGAAGCCTTGCATCCAACTAAGAAAACCTGATTTTCTATTACTTCAAAAAGAAATGATCACTTGCTACACATGATATCTTAGATGGTAGAAAAACAAAATTGAAACACCCCTATTAAAAACATTTACCACTTCTCAAATATTATGAAGTTTAGGAATATAGTGAACCTTTAATTTTAAAAAGACTCGGGAGAAACCAATTTTTGATAAGGCTTCTCCTCAAGCTTTTCCTCACTCTATATTTTCTTTTTAATCTTCTTTCTTACTTTAAGATGTAGATTTAAATCATTAGCATAACTTTATGAGGATTACTATATCTGGATAGACCTTTTAATAAATTTTAATTTTGTTATCTTCTCTCTAAATTATAACTTGCCACTTTCCTCCACTTTTTATGTTTTTCAGAAGTTAAGAAGTATTAATTAAAAATATGATTTTATAGAGGCTCAATTCTTATTAAGTATATATCTAAGTGTATCTAATTTAACAGATGTATAACTCTTTTCAAATATAGATAGTCAAATCATTTTTCTACCTATTGAATTACAAGTTAACATCACACTAGTCTAGTCTTATTGACAAAGAATTTAACATAATGAAACTACTTTCCTTTCCCCAAATTGGGATAATTTCAAAATTTAACCCCACATTCCTCAAATTTTCTTAAACACATCAATTCAAATACAAGTTAATGAGGATAGATAAATTTAAGCTTTTAAGAGATTTTTTTCTCCCCTAAACTTAATTTTTATCATATTAAGAAATTTAAAACATGAATATAAGTAGAGAGAAAACGACTCAAAATTACTTCCTACCACGTGTCTACTATCAAGATGAACATGTATATACAGGATAAACATATATGAAGAAATAAATAAATTAAAGTTAAACATAATTGAAATGAAACTAAACCCGAGAAAGTTTAAATATTACAATTAGTAAATAAAAATAAGTCCGCAATGATAAATACAAACTGATCAAAAGAGCTTAGAGTAGCAACAAAAAAAAAAAGTCTTGTACATCCACATAACAAAAATAAGAATATTATTCAAAACATCCACAGAAAGATAATTAAAACCACTCCTCATCATGGTCATCATCCTCTTCTTCTTACTCCTCTTATTCTTCTTCTTCCTCCTCATCCTCTTTCATAGGTCAACTGTGCTCATATACCTCATAAGGTGGATATACTGGGAACTCCACTAAGTTGTCCCCACTGATCCACTGATTCCATTTGTACATCTCCACTTGAGCAACCTGAAAACTAGTGGCGTCATCATATTGGCATTTATTCTACGAGTTTCAATGTGCCAAATGGTCAAAAATATTGTAGACTTTAGTCAGACTAATGGTGGTTTCATCCTCTAGCATCTTCAAGCTCTCTAACATAGAAGTTATACTAGTAGAGTGACAAGATTGGGAAAAAGAAGTTGAAGGCTGAGAAGAGGAAGAAGGTTGAGAAGAACTTGCTCCATGACTAAAAGTAGCATGCTTACTATATAAGTTTACATTGGCCTTGGCAATGGGTTTTAAAGGATGAAACAGCTCCTCCCATCCCTCAAAAGTAACTCCTCAATGTTGACAAAGGGAAAAAATAGTGGAATGATGCCATAACCCTAAAGTGGATCCCCCTTTGTAGCATTGAAAATGGAATGATAATTAGAGCTCTTATATCTATAGATTTCATTGTCAAACTGGTAGAGGGTAGGAGCATGATACACAAAAATAATATACTATTTTAAGTAAATACTTTATGCTTATTTTGGTGATATTGCACTTTAAAGAAGAGTATTTTTGTATTTTTGTTGCAGTTATATCATTTTTAGGCATTTGGAGCAAAAGTAACAAAAAGGATGATTTGGAACAAAAAATAGCAAAGTTTTGGATTCTGGCACGTGATACACCAGATTGGGGCCATATACGCAAAATTGGCACCAGATGCACGGCGCCAGATGCACCAAAGCGCAAAAGAGCGCGGTCTTCATAAACTAGCGCATGATGTGCCAGAACGGCGCTAGATGTACCATTTTACAGAGATTTGGCACATGATGCAATAGAAATGACTTTTTGTGGATTAAAGTGGTTCGAGACAAATTTTATGTGAATTTTTAAAGGGACACTTGTTCTAAACACCTTTTAGAGTAATTCAATGAATCTAAATTCTTATAAGGTTCTTTTATGAAGGGAAACATCTCTTGGATCAAATGAGACATCTTTTAAATTCAAAAGAGTTGACTTTTGGAGGGAATTTTGAATTCCTTTTGAAACGAGACAACCCCTAATAAAAGAAGAAGACTTCAAAGACTTCAAAAAAGTGGGGTGACAAAAAGGAAAAGAAGAGGTTGGCGTGAAAGGAAAGGAGAGAAGAAGAGGATATTTTCTTCTAGGGTTGTAAGAGAAAAGAGAAGGTTAGAGATTTCATCTTCATTACTCTTCTAAGAGAGAATTGAGTGCGCTTGTAAGGAGAGAAAGTCTTAGAGAGAACTTCTAGGGATTTTGTAGGAAAGTATTGTGAGATAAGTTGTGTCTTTTATTTCTTTTGTTTCGTAAACTTGTTTTTATGTTTGAAATCCATGTTTTGTCGTATCCTTCTCATGAATTCTGAGTAGTCTTCTTTATCCTTCTCCCTACTTTGAGATATGATTTTGTGAAAAATTAATTTTTTTTCTATGGTTTTTAATGTTAATAATTTGTGATGATTTGAACTCCAATCTTCATTTAATTTTTCGATCTGGCCATTTGAAATGTTAAAACATGTTGAGAAACATATGTTCTGAAAAGGGCTATGATTTCCATAACAGTGGGGAGAATCACATCTGATTTGATGGGAGAGTATGTCATCTATGAAATTAAGTGCAAATAAATAGGGAAATATACTTTGTTGGATGCAAAATTTAAGATTTTAAGGCGACAAATTAAAATCTCCAATTTGGTCCAGTTGATTGGAAACTAACACGAGATTGTTAGCCCTCAGAGGAGGGAGTAGTGGGAGTTCTGGAGTGGCAGCCGGTATCCTCTCAACCTAATCACGAAATTAGGGACCAAACTCTAGATTAGTCAAAGTTCTTTATAGCACTTGGAGGAGTGTAAATAATAAGATTGCTCCTATTTGGCACAAAATAATTTTTATAAACTTTTTTAAATGATTTAAATTTCTTCATAATCTGTATACTCATTGTAAAAGGGAAGGATGCTTTCTTAAATTTGAACCTTCCATCAACAAAAACTTTATTTAGTTTTCTTAATTTTACTTTTGAAAGTTTAGTTTTTAGTGAGTTAGCTTTGTTTTTCAATTGCATTTTAAATAGCATTCATTTAAGTAGTTAATATTCAAACTTTGCACTTTACTTTTGTTTTTTGTATTTTTAAGTTATAAAATAATTTTAAGAATTTACTATAAGTTTTTCTAACTTTCCTATGGGATCAATATCTAGGATTCCATTAGAGCCTTTTATTACTTGAGCGATACGTATACTTACATTGATTTTAAAGGTGATTTGACAGTTTAAAAAGAGCTTTAAAAATAAACTATTTTCATAAAAAGTTATTTTTGTTGGGATTATATTGCATATTTATTAATATATTTGTCGTGTGTATTTTGTAATATTGAAAAATATTTGCAAAATTTACACACTAAATATACTCACACCGAGTTTTTTGCTGGTTACTGGGGAAGTAACGGAAAGTAGTAGTAGTAAGTATTTTATTTTATTTTAAAAAAATAAAAAAATAATAAAAAATAAAAAAAGAGTGTTTATAGTTTTGTTTTGAACATTTTCTTATTTAAGTGTGTTTGTTTACTTTTAATTATTTGCTTTGTTTGTTTATGCATAGTGTAAGATCTAAAAATTTAGTACCTTATGATTATGAATCAAAAAGAAATATTAGAAAAATTTGAAAAAAAAGTTCAATTTAGCAAAATGGCTTGTAATTTAAGTAACATTGGAAATGAAAATGAACATCATCACAGACCTTTAAGAGATTATGCTAATTCTACAGAAGATGAATTGATTTGAGCATACAAAACCCTACTGTAGTTGTCAATTCATTTGAGCTTAAACCTGCTATTATCTAAATGGTACAAAGCAATTAGTTTGGAGGAACACCAACTGAAGATCCTAATTTACACCTTGCTAGATTTTTAGAATTGTGTGCTACATTTAAATATAATGGAGTGTCAAATGATGTTGTCAGGCTTAGAATTTTTCTTGTTCACTAAGGGATAAAATTAAGATGTGGTTGAACTCATTAGCACCTGGATCTATCAGAATATGGGGAGATTTGTCACAAAATTTTATCAAATATTTCCCACCTCAAAAACTACTAAGCTTAGGAATGATATCACATCTTTTTGTTAGTTTGAAGAGGAATCAATTTATGAATCCTATGAAAGATTTAAAGATCTCCTTAGAAAGTGTCTACACCATGCATTACCAGATTGGTTAATAATTGAAACTTTTTATAATGGGTTGGTTGGATCTCTTAGATCTATAATTGACGCTGCTGCTGGTAGATCATTAATGTCAAAACCATTTGATGAAGCATATTCAATAATCAAAGTAATGGCTACTAATAATTTTCAATGGCCCTTTGAAAGGGTAAATCTAAAAAGAGTAGCTAGTATTCATGATTCTGATGTAATATCTATGTTAGCTGACCAAATAGCTGCTATATTAAAGAAGATAGATCAATATAAAATAAATTATTCTCATATAGTACCTGTGCTTGAGGAAAACTCATTAAGACAAAAGATAGAATCTCAATCATCTTATGAGACTTTAAATGCAATAAACAATCATTCTAATAATCCTTATACCAATTACTATAATCCTGGTTGGAAGAATCATCCAAACTTTAGTTAGAGTAACAATAATTCTAAAGCTGCAAATCCACAATGGGGAAACAATACTGCGAACCCATTGCAAACTCCAAAATCAAGGGAATCAAGCTTATAAACCTTATTATCCCCCAGGTTTTAATCATTTGCAGAGTAAGGAGAAAAAGTTATCAATGGAAGAATTGATATTGCAAATGGGAAGTCAATTACAGAGTCAAGGAGCTGCAATTAGAAACATGAAAAATTAATTGGTATGTATTGCTACTACACTTAGCAATAGAACTCCAGGAACATTGTCGAGTAACGTTGAAGTAAATCCTAAAGATCAGAGCAAAGAGCAAATTAAAGCTTTTCATCTAAGAAGTGGAAAAGAATTAGAAAATAGAGTTCAACAAGAAGTTAAAATTGAAAAAGATGAGGTGGAAAATAAAAAAATATAGTGAAGATTTTCATTTCAAAGCAGAAAGTCCTGTTAAACTAATCAAAATCTCTATATAAAGACCATCACCTCCATTTCCTCAAAGAATAAGGCAGAAAAACAGAGACAATCAATTTTTGAAATTTTTGAAAATCTTGAGGAAATTAATGATAAACATTCCATTTGTTGAAGCTTTAGAACAAACATCATGCTATGTGAAGTTCATGAAGCATATCCTTAATAAGAAAAGGAAGTTAGTAGATAATGAGACTATTGCACTCAGTGAAGAGTATAACGCAATAATTCAGAAAAAGCTTCCTGAAGAACTCAAAGATCCTTGAAATTTTACAATTCCTTGTGCTATTGGCGAATGATTTTATAGAAAAACTTTATGTGATTTTGGAGTCAGTATTAATCTTATGACATTATCAATTTTTAGAAGGTTGGGCTTAGGAGATATTTCACCTACTATTGTAACTCTTCGGTTAGTTGATCATTCGAATACCTATCCTAAAGGAGTTATAGAAGATGTTTTAGAAAATGTTGATAAATTTATCTTTCCTGTGAACTTTATTATATTAGATATGGAGGAAGATAAAGAAATTCTTATCATTTTAGGAAGACCATTCCTAGCTAGGGGAAGAGTTTTGATAGATGTGCAGAAAGAAGAACTAACTATGAGAGTTAGTGGTTAAGAGGCTACATTTAATATTCCAAAATCAATGAGATTCCCTGCAAAAGAATAAGAGATTGAATGCTTCAGAATGGATTTTAACGAATATTTAAGCCATAAATATTTTAAGAAGACTTTTGAAAGAAAATTTTAAAACGAATATACGGAATATCATGATGAGGATAAATTTAAGATGAATCTATGGAAGTGAGTAAAGAGGGTTTGGATTATGTTCAGGAAAAAACTTGAAATGTTAGATCCTATAGAAAGTAACAAGAATTTGATTTCATCTATTGAGAAACCTCTTGAACTAGAACTGAAAACACTTCCTACACATTTGAAGTATGCATTCTTAGGAGATTTATCTACATTACCTGTTATAGTATCCTTAGAATTAACTGATAAGCAAGAACAACAGTTGTTGGAAACTTTGAAAAGATATAAGAAAGCCTTTGGATGGGCATTAGATGATATTAAAGGAACCAGTCCTTCAATTTGTATACATAAAATTTTATTAGAAGATCAACATGAACCAAGAGCTGATCCTCAAAAGAGATTAAATCCTATGAAGAAAGAAGTTGTGAAGAAAGAAATTTTAAAATGGTTAGATGTTGGAATAATATATCTTATTTCAGACAGTGCTTAGGTAAGTCCAATTCACCGTGTTCTAAAGAAAGGAGGTGTGACTATCGTGACAAATGAGCATAACAAATTAATATCAATAAGACAATTCACTGGTTGGAGAATCTGCATAGATTATAGAAAATTAAATTTTGTCACAAGGAAGAATCATTTTTCATTACCCTTTTTGGACTAGTTGTTGGATAGATTGGCTGGGCATAAATATTTTAATTTTCTAGATGGATATATCGGTTTTCATCAAATTACTATTACTCCAGAAGATCAAGAAAAAACAACATTTACTAGTCCTTATAAAATGTTTTCTTTTAGATGAATGCCCTTTTGATTAAGTAATGCGCCTGCAACATTTAAAAGATGTATGATGTCAATTTTTAGTGATTTGATTGAAAATGGGATTGAAGTCTTTATGGAAGATTTTTCTATATTTGGATAGAAATCTTTTAATGTCTGTGGTAAACTTACTTGATTAAAAAAAACTTCTACAAATTTATCAAGTTTTTATCATGAATAACAGTTTTACATGGACCAAGTTGCCCAAAGACAATAAATTTCTACAAAATAAATAGAGTTTTAAAGTATAAAAAATCCAAACGAGAACAAATATGTATGAATAAAGCCATTCTATAAAGGTGATTCAAGTTGAAAAAAAATGGTATAAAATTTTTATTAGATATGTTGTTTTACAACGTAATTAATGATAGTTCATCTAATTTTGAGGACGGTAATGTTAGAAATTTGCAAATTGAATAGATGGATGGATACAAAGATTATTTTTCACTATGGCGACAAAATTTTTTTCTATACTAAACCTAGAATGAGTTTTTGATCTTAGAATAGAAATCCTTGTCTTTAAGCTAGAAAAGTTTTTATTATCGCTCAAATTAAGGGACTTTTCATTTATAAAAGATTTTCAATCAAAAAACATAAGATCAAGTTTAACAGTTACAATATCAACCATTAATGCTAAATCTAATGAACTATAAATCTTTATAGTATTCTATTTCATATGTTGTTTATATATATTTTAATTATATTTAATAATATTAAAGAGACCAAGACAAAGAAGGGACAATTGTTAAATAAATTCTTCATGGAGGAAAAAAAAAAGAATTTTTTCTGTATAAGAATAAATTAAGAAAAGATGCCACGTTAATATTATGGCATTCATAATCCAAACTACTTGAAGGCATATTATGCAAGGTCATTCTACAAAGACAAAAGTTATAAGTACACAACTCCAAAGGACTTCAAATTATCAAAAAACATATTGTCAAAAATTGATGTGGAAAAAGAGATGAAAAAAGTTCTATATTTTTTAACCTTTGAAGTTCTTATATATTTCATGGTATGCACAAGATAAGATATTGTATGAGAAGTAACAATCCATAAATATATGTACAACTCATTAAAACGATATTGAGAAACTCTTAAGTGGAAATTAAAATATATATTTAGTAATTCTCTATAATATTAAAAAAAAAAATTGACTTAAATACATTGGACTAATGATTCAAATCAAGTAGCATATTCTAAATATATGAAGAAGTACCATATAGTGTTTATGAATTCATTTGTTGATATCGTTATTAACTAACTGTCAAAACTTCAAAAGAAATCCAAACTAATAGTTGTTAAAGCTACATATAAATCTACCAGTGAACTCAATATGATAATTATTTGAATTAAAAGCTTCCCAAAATAATTAGAAATGTCATATGAAGGTAAAATTCATTTATAGTATCCCAAATTTTAGTCATTTTATAAGGAATGATGTTTTTTGCTTTTGATATATATCTATATATATTGATATATAGCTAGATATATATAACAAGTACTATTTCATACAAAGTATACTCAGAGGAGTTACTACATAGTTCATCAGAATAAAAGGGAAAATATTATATTGACATTCTTATAGTAATGATTCCTTAAAGAAATTATAGGCTTTTTATAACATCATGCATCCTCCACATATAATGGTATGATTGCGCTACGCATAGACACATTCATATACTGTCATTAAGCATGTAAGCTAAAATTTTTATCTAAATCATTTAGAGAAAGTATTGCAACGTTGTGAAAAGACTAAACTTGTATTGAACTAGGAAAAGTGATAATTCATGGTTGCAGGAGGAATTGCGCTTGGACATAAAATTTTAGAAAATGGCATGAAAGTAGGTCCTGCAAAAGTACATGTTATATCAAACCTACCTCCACCTACTACAATAAGAGGAGTTAGGCATTTTTGAGGATATGCTGGATTTTACAGGAGATATATTAAAGACTTCTCAAAAATTACTAAACCTTTATGCCAACTTATGGAGAAAGAAACAAAATTTTACTTTAATCAAGATTATCTTAAAGCCATTGAATCTTTAAAGGAAAAATTGATCACTGCTCCTATAATTGTTTCACTTGATTGGGAGAAACCTTTTGAATTAATGTGTGATGCAAGTGATTATGCTATTGGAGCTGTTTTAGGGCAGAGATATGATGAGATTTTTAAAGTCATATACTATACCAGTAAGACTCTTAATAATGCTCAGATTAACTACACCACCACTGAAAGAGAGTTATTAGCCATTGTGTATGCCTTTGATAAGTTTAGAACATATATGATTGAAGCTAAATGTGTTGTGCATATTGATCATTTGGCTATTAAATATTTGATGCAAAAGAAGGATGTTAAACCAAGATACATTAGATGGGTACTTCTTATGCAAGAGTTTGATTTTGTAATAGTCAATAGAAAAAGGACTGATAATCAAATTATTGATCATCTATCTAGGCTAGAACATGAAGAAATACTTGATTTGGAAAAAAACTTAATGAAACTTTTTCTGATGAACAACTTATGATGTAAAAGGATGGAAAATATCTTGGTATGCTGATATTATAAATTATATTATTAGTGGTATTTTACCATATGGACTGACAAAATAACAGATTAAGAAATTCATTCATGATGCAAAATCTTATATTTGGGATGATCTTTATTTTTATAAACAATGTAAAGATTTAGTAATGAGAGGATGTGTGCCTCATAAAAAAATTCAGGAAATTATCCAAAAATGTCATGATTTAGAATTTGGAGGTCATTTTAGGAATGATAGAACTGTTCAAGAAATTTTACAATCTAGATTTTATTGGCATACTCTATTTAGAGATATTAATGTATTTATAAAAACACGTGATTGGTGTCAGAAAGTACGTAATATTTCAAAAAGAAATGAAATGTCCCTAAATTTTAATTTGGAAATTGAAATTTCTGATGCATGGGCATTGGATTTTTTGGGACCATTTATACCTTCATTTGAATATATATATATATATGCAATAGTTGTAAGGTTGATGGAAAAAATATAATATAATGCATAAAATTGCAATTTCTTATCATCCCCAGACTAGTGGTTTAGGAGAAGTATCTAATTATGAAATTAAGAGAATTTTGGAAAAGAGTGTTAATCCTACTAAAATGGATTGGTTTGTTAGATTAGATACGACATTATGGGCATATAGGATTGCTTATAAGACATCTATAGGAATGTCCCCATATAGATTACTTTTTGGGAAGACTTGTCACTTGCCAGTTAAATTGAAGCATAAAGCTTATTGAGCTATAAAAGAATTCAATTTCAATTTGAAAGAAGCTGGTGAGAAGAGATTATTTCAATTGAATGAGCTTGAAGAAATTAGTAATAAATTTTATGATAATGCGAGGATTTATAAGGAAAAGATGAAAGAATGACATGATCAAAAGATAATAAAAAGAGAACCTAGACATGAAGTTTTATTACACAATACAAGATTAAAATTATTTCCTAAAAAAATTGAAATATAGGTGGAAAGGGTCATTCAGAGTCATAAAAGTCTATCCCTATGGAGCAGTTAATATTGAAGACCCCAAGCCTGGAAGAATATTTAAAGTGAATGGGCACATATTGAAATCATATTTTCATGATCAAGGATCAAATTTTAAATAGACAATAATATTGGGTCACCTAGAATAAGACTGGGAATGTCGGGCTGATGACATTAAACTAAGCGATTTGTGGGAGACAACCCAAATGTATCGTTGTTTAGTTTGCTTTTGAGTTTTTTGTGTTTGAAATATTTTACTTATATATATATATATATATATATGCATCTTAATCATATATAATGATATTTTAAATTGACTTAAAACTGTTTTATATTTAATCATTTATATATATAAATAGTTTCAAGTTAATTTCTCAATCAATCTTTTAATCCTTAAAAAATTGTCTTTAATTCAAGATATTATTGAGTACGGAGAGCGTACGCAAGCTGCGTGCGCTCTTCGACATCAACCATCCCTTTAAGTTTTTTTTTTTTTTTTTAAATTTAGTAAAAATGAGACCCNGAAAACATTTAGAAACATCTTTATTTACCTAATTTTATGGAAAAATTGAGAATTTTTTGTGTTGAAATTGAAATAGTGTTGTTTTTGGAACTGGCTCATGATGCGCCAGATTGGAGCATGATGCACCAAATTCCAGAGAGCTGGCGTATGATGCGCCATATTTGGTGCATGATGCGACAAATTTGGTGCATGTTGCGCCAGATTTGGTGCATGATGCGCCGCGGCAATGAAAATGACTTAAATGTTTCAAAAGGTGATTTTTGGCAGTTTTTGGCGGTTTCTTCTCCTTAAAACTCCTAAGAACCGAATCCTAAGTCTATTATAAGGGGGAAAACAAGGGAAAAACCACTAGATTTCAAATTTAATGGCTTGTCACTCCAAAAATACTACGATATTTTGAATTTTCAACTGGATAAAGTTCATCATTTTTTATGCACATAAATTACATGATTGAGTTCTAGTGAAGAAGAGGCTAATTAAAGAAAGGGGATTTGTGAATCAGGGATTCAACACACCAAATACTTGATTGGAAGAGATTATTGCGCAGAGGCGCTGAGAAGTGCTTTATTACACCATTGTCGTTGTAGTTGTCCCTGTGGTGAAAGAGTTTTATGAAAATCTTCATTGGATCAACCAAGGAACAGTCAATGTACGAACAAAGTTCGTACAGTTCACTTCTTCAAGAATAAATGAGATGTTTATGATTGAGAATGTGTCTATCGGCCATTATGTGAATTTTACCCCTTTAAGAGACAATATGAATGAACTCTACCGATACCTCATAGATGAAGATGCAAATTGTGAGGCCAGAGATGATGGAAATTTAAGCTTTTCATCATCATTGTTAAATCGTACTTCTAAGGCATGACACTTCTTCATTGCATCAAAATTATTGCCCTCCATGAAGATCTGTAAGGTAACTAAGGAGATCACTATTTAAAATTATTATATTCAAACCAAAAAACCCCTTAATATTTGAGCCATTATTGTAAAATTGATTTTGGGTTTGATTGTGAATAGATCTGCAACTGAACTTGGACATCCATCCACTATTTTCCTATTGTGCAGTCAATGACAAGTACCTTATGAAAGTTCAAAAAAAGTGCTTCTTCCTTGGATGTCGATTGATCCTGAAGTCTATTGCAACTGTATTGGAATGGGAGATAAAAATGATATCAATGTGCTGATGGATCAAGGATCTCAGAATTCATCACCTATTCAGCCCTACTACAATTCAAATGCACTTTTGAAAAAAATCAAAAAGATAGAGAAAGAGGTGCAGAATCTTATGCATGTGATTGGGAAAATTTTTGAAATGCTGGATCATCTGGATTAGAGACTAAAAGAACATTTTAAACATATTGGGCATATTAAAGATGGTTTGGTACGTATGTTCAAGAAAAATTCTTGGATTGGAGAATATTCAACTGATCAGTTTTCATATCGACCCTTCTACAACCTGTATATGCACAACCAATCAATGGGAGATATCTAGGAGGACGATAGTGAAGAAGATGTTTGAACATAAATTATGCACGAAATGTTTTGTTTAGTACTGTTTGTTTTTGTTTGTTGAGTTGGATTGCATTTGCTTTCTATTGCTGCACTATTTATGTTTATTGTTTGTATTTTGATGTTTAGATTTCAGTGTTAGGATGTTCATTTGCTTTAGAATACTGAATTTGATGTTTGTTGGCTTGAAAACTATTAGTTTGTAATAGCGCATATTTTATATATAAATGTGAGTTTTGTGTTGTTTGTGAAAGTTTGGTGTTAGAATGATGTTTATGTATATTTAGAACTGTTCAATTAATTTAATTAGAGGTTGACGTAAAGAGGTTCACAAGGATTTTCATAGAAAACAAAATCTCGTGAAAGCTCTAACACATGATGCGCCAGATTGGTGCATGATGCGCCAATTTACAGAGCACTGGAGCATGATGCGCTAGATTTGGCGCATGATGCGCTAGATTTGGCGCATGATGTGTCAAAGAACCGAACACGCCAAATCGCCTAAAAATCCGCAAAATCGTATGGACAAGCTCCATTTTCACTGCTTGGGTTGTCTCCTACCTCTAAACCTTGACCTAGAGCTTCACTTTAAATTAGAAATTTTTTATTTTCACCATAGATTTTTCCTACATTATGGAAGATCTAAAATTTGGGATTTTTGGTGAAAAATCTTGAAGAAAACTCATGGTGAAAAGTTTCTTACCAAATATTCTTGCTTGAGGACTTGGATTTTTGAGTTAGTAATTTATTTGAAATTTATTTTGATTTTTATAGAATTTCCAATGGCTCCCCGAGTTAAGAGAGGAAAGTCGTCCAAGGATTTTGATTCACTAAGATTTGTTAACTTCAAGGCCCGACATTATTTTAATACTCAAATTTAATCAAGAAGGTTGATCTAGGAACAGACATTTGCAAACCCGGGTGGCGAGATCGAAAGGTTCATCCTTGCCAGAAATTGGGAAAGATTTTGCTACTTCATTGTAGTAGCGATTATTTCCATGATTCAAGATTTCTACACTAACTTGAGGTTCACTACTGGTGACCACATACTGGTTATAGGTAAACAAGTTGAATTTACTGTTGATTGGATCAAATTTTTTTATGGGTTGAGAAATGTGTTTTTTGATGAGTACGTTGCATTCGTGGTGACTGATTCATCACTAGATGAAGTGCTTGCCTTTTTTAGTGATGGAAGAGGAGAGTGGAAGATTAAGAATAACAAGATAGTTAACTTCCCCGCTTCCATGTTGACTAGCCAGTCAAATGTATGGCATCACTTTATTTCTGCTTGGTTATTGCCAACAAATTGTCTTGTCAATGTTACGAAAGATAGAGCCGTATTGAACTATTGCATTCAGAACATGATAGTAATAGATGTCGGTGCACAAAGTATAGCTGGTAGCTGTACAACTACTGGTTTAGGATACCTTGTTCTGATTTTCACTTTGTGAATAAACAGGAGTAGAGTCCCATAAAAATGAAGAAAGATTACTACCACACAATCCTATTGGGAGGCATATGATTTAGAGAGTTGAATCATTTGTTGAATATAGAGGTAGAAGGAGGAATAAACCATCTACATCAGCTGCAGGGGCATCTACTTCTCACCATGCATTATTAGAAAGCATTATGGACCAACTCATGATTCAACAAATGAACATAATTAATATTCAGGGTTAGTTGGGAGAGATTGGAGCAAGAAATGCTTATAATGATGAATATCAGCATAGGAGAGTTCAACATGATATTGATTTTGAGAATACTATGGTGAAACATCTTAGGGCAGAGCCTAATGTGGAATTTCCTTTTTGCCTTAGCTTCACTCCCTATGCTCCTATTCGAGATGAAGATGAAGATGAAGAAGAAGAAGAAGATGATGATGATGATGAGGAAGGAGATGAAGATTGATATTTTTATGAGTCTATTGTAGTTTGTTTTTTATATTTGTTATTTGTGATTGGGATGTGTTGTATTTTCATTTGAGAATTGTTGTAGTAAAAACTTTCATGTTGTGTTGTGAAAATAATTATAATAGTAACTGTAGACTTTTACTTTTTCTGAATTTTTAGTATTTTTAGTTTTGTTTTTCATTTTTTGTATTTATGTTCTCAGCAAATTCTTTAGACTATATTACGTTTCATTTAATGCTTTAAAGTCTGTTGTTTTTAAAGTTAAGACTTATAGTATACCAGAGCCCGGTTGCATAATCAGAAATCCTCTATAAGGTCAGTTTTTATTTTCATGCATTTACTGTTTCCTTTCACCTACTAAAATTTTATACTAAAACATTTTTAAAATTACTTAAAAAACTTAAGTTTCGGGGGAAGAAAAATTTCTTTTAAAAAGAAGTAAACAAAATTTTATTGGTCCTCAATTAACCATATTTTTTAAATTAATTTAACATGACCTCGAGATATTAAAATTTAACTTTAAATGACTATACTTATGTTTATAAATATTATGGTAAATTTAGGTAAAAAGTTTTTAATAATGAAGGTCAATTCTAAAGTAAAATATATTTAGTATGATAGGATAAGATTATGTTTTTCTATTTAGAGTAAAGGAAATTGTATTTTTGAAGTATTAAGAATTATAGAGTTTCATGTAAGAAGAAAAACGCGACGCTTTATGAAAAATCATAAACTAATATGAATTTATAAAGTAAAGAAAGGTATAGAGTTTTAACTTTAAGAAGAGGATAGTGAAGTTCAAAATTATTAAAGGCTATTCAGATATAATAATCCTCACTTGAAAAAAAAAAGAAAAAGATAATAAAGGATTGAAAGATCCAAAAAGACAAAAAAAGGAAAGAAAAGTAAATAAAATAAAAATTAGTGAGGAGAAGCTTGAGGAGATGCCTAATAAAAAATTGGTTTCACTTGAATCAACTTAAGGAATGAGCTTTATTACATTTTCTAAACTTATATTGGAGTATTAGTAGCATTCCTAGTAAAGTTTTCATGAAGTTCTTTTTCATATGAATGTTCTAATTGTCCTTGATATGACAAATTACAATTCTTCTTAAAATGAATAGAGATTCAGAAATCTTAAATTTGATTACTAAGTATTCCTAGACTTAGAATTTGAATCTAGTTATTAAAAGTTTTTCTTAAATATTACTATTCTATGTATTAAACTAAAGTATAGAAGTTATGAGTTGATCTCTATCCTAAGTCATATGCGTTTTTTTAATAAAAGTGTCACTTGAGGAACATTTAAGTTTGAGGGATTTTGATACACCAACATAATATATTATTTTAAATAAATATTTTATGCTTATTTTTAGTGATATTGCACTTTAAAGAAGGGTATTTTTGTATTTTTTTTACAGGTATATCATTTATAGGTATTTGGAGAAAAAGTAGCAAAAAGGACGAAATTTGGAGCTAAAACAACAAAGTTTTGGATTCTGACGCATGATGCGCCAGAATGGCGCCAAATGTGCCACAGTTCAGAATAGTGCGGTCTTCAGAAACTGGCACATGATGCACCAGAATGGAGCTAAATGCGTCATTTTACGGAGATTTGGAGCATAATGTGCCAGATTTGGCGCATGATGCGCTAGGAAAGACTTTTTGCGGATTAAGGTGGTTTAAGACAAAATTTGCATGAATTTTCAAAGGGACACTTGTTCTAAACATCTTTTGGAATATTTCAATGAATCTAGACACTTTGGAAGGTTCTTTTATGAAGGGATATGTCTTTTGGATCAAATGACTCATCTTTTGATATAAAAAGAGTTGACTTTTGGAGGGAATTTTGAATTCCTTTTAAAAGGAGGCAACCCCTAATAAAAGAAGAAGACTTCAAAGATTTCAAAAAGGGGGGATGAAAAGGACAGGAAGAGGCTGGTGTGAAAGGCAAGGAGATAAGAAGAGGAGATTTTCTTCTAGGGTTGTAAGAGAAGAGGGAAGGTGAGAGATTTCTTCTTCATTACACCTCTAAGAGAGAATTGAGTGTGCTTGTAAGGAGAGAAAGGCTTAGAGAGAACTTCTAGGGATTTGCTTAGGCAGGATTATGAGATAAGTTGTGTCTTTTATTTTTTTTATTTTGTAAACTTGTTTGTATATATGAAATTCGTGTTTTGTCGTATCTTTGTCATGAATTCTTAGTAGTCTTTTTTATCCTTCTCCCTGCTTTGAGATATGGTTTTGTAAAGAACTGATTTTGTTTTCTATGATTTTTAATTTTAATAATTTGTGATGATTTCGACTTTGATCTTCATTTACTTTTTGATCTGACCAATTGAAATGTTAAAACATGTTGAGAAACATATGTCCTGAAAAGAGCTATGATTTCTTCAATAGGGGGAGAGTCATATTTGATTTCATGGGAGAGTATGTCATCCATGAAATTGAGTGCAAATAAATAGAGAAATATACTTTATTGGATGTAGAATTCGAGATATTAAGGTGACATATTAAAATCCTCAATTTAGTCCAGTTGATTGGAAACTAATATGAGAAATTTAGCCCTCAAGGGAGGGAGTAGTGGGAGTTCTGGAGTGGCAGCCGGTACCCTCCTAGCCTAACCACAAAATTAGGAACCAAACTTTGGATTAGTCAATGTTCTTTATAGCACTCGAAAGAGAGTAAAGAATTGGATTGCTTCTATTTTGCACAAAATAGTTTATATATATATAT
>JXCR01072995.1:112874-148518 GCA_002079205.1 Phalaenopsis hybrid cultivar
ATATATATATATATATATATATATATATATTCAAATGGTTTTAATTTCTTCACAATCCATGTACTCATTGTAAATGGGAAGGATGTTTTCCTAAATTTGAACATTCTATCAACAAAACCTTTGTTTAGATTTCATAACTTTACTTTTGAAAGTTTAGTTTTTAGTGAGTTAACTTTGTCTTTCAACAGCATTTTAAATAGAATTCACTTTAATAATTAATATTTAAACTTCACACTTTACTGTTATTTTTTATTTTTTTAAGTTATAAAATAATTTTAAGAATTTACTATAGGTTTTTCCAACTTCCTTGTGAGATTGATATCTAGGACTCTAGCGATACGTATACTTGCATTGATTTTAAATGAGATTTTGAAAGTTTAAAAAGAGTTTTAAAGATAAACTATTTTCATAAAAGGTATTTTTTTTGGATTATATTGCATATTTATTAATATATCTGTCGTGTGTATTTTGTAATATTGAAAAATATTTGTAAAATTTACACACTAAATCTACCTGCATCAGAGCATAGCAGAAATAAAGTAGTGTCAAGTTTGGAAAGTGCATTTAGTTTAGATGAAGAAAAATTCACCTTATGGTCATTCCTCACCCCAAGCCTCTCCCCTATTGGTCAAGAATCGAATGATCTCTTCTAACTGGGAATCAATAGGGACAAAGCTAGAGTAAAAACTCTGAGGGACATCTTACAATAAAATTAATGCATTAATTAACAAAGTGAAGATATCCACATGCTTTTCCCTCACAAATACCAAATCTTTAGAGGCATCACGGAGGTTGGCATAGAATTCTTTAATCACAAAAATTACAACAACAGAAGTATTGTAACAAAAATTCTCTCAGCTAGCCCTAACAATCATACATTCATCTGCTCCGCTCCCTCGGGGCTAATAAATCTCCCTTCAGCTATCAACTACTTTGAAACTAAGAATTTGTTATAACTCTCCTGAGTTTTGAAGCTTGCAAACTTTTTTTTGTCAAATGAAGACTTCAACATTCCTGTTTTTGTTTTAAGAGCCATAGGAAAGTAACAACAATGAAAATCCCAAAAAATGAAGCTAAGAATTGATGTGGATGCAAACTATTTGCAAGTTATGGGCTTAATCAAGATTCTCATTAAAACTCCCTAATTTCACCATGTCTACCAAAAATCTAAGAAAAACTCATACGAAAGTTAGAAGAATAAGCTTAGGGTGTGGATTTTACATCATGAAAGTGATTTCCCCTCACCAAAGCTTCAAGAATCGGGCAAAAAATGGATGGCAATTGGGAACTCTAAGTATTGTCTCTCAGTTACCAAAGAAGAGTAGGGGAGGAGATTTTGTGAAAATAACCTAAATTGACCTGATTTAGGTTATTATGTCAAGTAGGTGGGAGCGGTGCTTAGGTACCATGATAGCAATGCCTATGTATTGTTTTGTCTATGGTGATGTCTTGGCGCCTACTTTTATTGACACTCAACTGCCAAATCTATTTTTGATACTTTCGTACCAGTGGCATTAGCACTTATGTGCCCAACCCAGATTTGCTCTTGATCTCATAATTTGCTATATTTTATCCTCCCCAAGTCCTTAATCATAGACATTAAGAACAAAAAGACTATCACATGTTAAAGATAAATGAGGATTACTCATTTCTCCTCTCATCACATCTCCATTCTCCAATTTCTAGTCTCCAGCTGAATCTCCTTCTTTTGATTGTCGTGTGCTTTTAAAATTTTTTTTAAGGAAATTGAGGTCCAGATAGCACATTTACTATTGTCTTATGTGTTGTTAATCTCTAAATAATATACTGTTCAATAAAATATGCACCTCTGTCAGTTCAATGAAAAGATCATTTGCATGCCCCTCTGACAACTGGTCTACTAAACCATCATGATAGAAGAAAGAGGTTAGAAACAAAACGGAAGGAATTGAGATGGATATGTCTTATGTCTAAACTAAACTCTTATAAATTCTTATGTTTAATTGAAAACTAGGATGTAGAGGACTTGGTTGATCCTACTACCATAAAAGGCATACTAAAGTCCAGTCACAATGAGAAGACTAAATATTTGCTTCCTTCAATTCACACAATCCTAATTAAATCAAAGATCACATAAACCTAAATATTAATACAAAAATATAAAAAATCCACACAATAATAAACAATAATCACAAAAATAAATTACAAACTTGAGTTGCCTCTAAAGAAGTGCTTAGTTTAACGTCCTCAGCCCGACAAATCTAGATATTTACTCAAGTTGACCCAACATAAGACCTTATTAACTACATGCCTGTGAACACCAAAATAGGGTTTAAGTCTCTGTCAATTCACTTTAAATACCCTACCACTCTTAGGATCTTTAATATAAATTGCACTAAAAGGATAAAATTTTACTACATTAAATAGTCATGACCACATGGACTTAAGTTTTTCGTTTCAATCGTGCATTATACAGTAAAACCTCCTGTCCAAGCTCAAAATCTTTCCTAAGAATTTTTTCAACGTGCCACTTTTTAATTTTTATCTTTATAAGGTTTTGCATTTTCATAATATTCTTGTATAATCTCATCAAGTACATTTAGCTGTAGTAATCTTTTATCACCAGCTTCCTTCATATTGTAATTGAACTCTTTAATAGCCCAAAAAGCTTTATGTTCTAATTTTATTGGTAAGTGACAAGCTTTGCCAAGTATTTGCTTATATGTAGATATTCGTATAGGTGTTTTATAAGCACTCCTATAAGCTTACGATGCATAATCTATTCTCAAAGAACAATCCTTTCTATTAGGATTGAAAGTTTTTTTTTCTAAAATCCTTCTGATTTCTTTATTAGATACTTCTACTAAACCACTTGTTATAGGATGATATGATGTGACAATATTATGTTTACTTCCATAATTTGTAATTAATGTCTCAATCTTTTTATTCCTAAAATGGCTCCCCCATCACTAATGATTACACTACGCAAACTAAATCTACTAGTGATATTCTTTTTTAAGAATTTCGCTACACTTTGACATCACAATTTTTTTTAATAATTGTGACATTACTTAATAATTTCAAGGATTTCTTCTACAGGTACACAAATCCTAATCACCTAATCCTAACATTTTCTAAAAAGGTATGGGCCATCTCAGAAGTAATATCTGGCATCATGGATGAATTTATTGTGTTGATAGTATGTCAGACCATAGTGCATAATATCACTAACTATAAGATTAACTTTGTCAACATACCACGGAGTATGTCATTCAGTAATAACAAATAGTTGTTCATCAAGAAAAATCTCATTGATCTCATCTTCATAATACATGAATTCCCCTGATTAGTTTTGATAAATGGTCTATTATTTGATTCTCAGTACCTTTCCTATCTACACATTTCATATCAAATTATTGCATCAAAAGGTCCAATCTAATCAATTTCAGTATGGTGTCCTTTTTGACATTGGATATCAAATAGTAGAATGGTTAGCATAAACAATACATTTTGTTGCAATCAAATAGAGGCTAAATTTATCAAAGCATATACTATAATATAGCCAAAAGCTCCTTCTCAGTAGTGGTATAATTAATTTGAACTTCATTAAGAGTTTTACTAGCATAGTATATAACTCTAAACATCTTATCATGTTGTTTTCATAATAATGCCTCAAAAATATAATCACATGCATCGCACATTAACTCAAATGGTTTCCCCCAATCAGGTGAGACAATGATTGGAGCCATGGCTAACTTCTCTTTTAGAGTATTAAAGGTATTTAGTTATTCATAGTCAAAATTAAATAGAATTCCCTTTTCTAAGAGATGGCATAAAATTTTCACGATTTTAGAAAAATCTTTAATATATCACTTATAAAATTCAACATATCCCAGAAAACTTCTAACCCCTCTCACAGTAGTAGGTGGAGGAAGTTTTTCAATAACTTATACTTTTGTTGGATCCAACTCCATGCCTTTTTGATATATTTTAGATCCTAACAAAATACCTTCAGAAATCATGAATTCACACTTCTCCCAATTAAGAACAAGGTTAGTCTCTTAAAAGCGCTTTAGCTCTTTTGTTAAATGATCTAAACAAGAGTTAAATGAAGGGTCAAACACTGAAAAGTCATGCAAAAAAAACTTTTATTCCCTTCTCAGATAGGTCACAAAAAATAGACGTCATACACTTTTTGAAACGTAGCAGATGCGTTACAAAATCCAAAGGGCATTCTTTAAAAATTAAAAGTCCCATAAGGACTTGTGAGCGTTGTCTTATATTGATCCTCAAGAGCAATAGGTATCTGATGATACCTAGAATATGTGTCTAAAAAGAAAAAATGTGGATGGTCAACTAGCCTAATCAACATGAAATCCAGAAAAGGTAAATGAAAGTGATCTTTCCTATTGGCTGAATTTAATTTCTTATAATCTATATATATATGCCACCCAGTAACATGTCTAGTGAAAATTAACTCATTTTGTTTATTTATAGACACTGTCACTCCCCCTTCCTTAAAAACACAATGAATAGGTCTAACTAAGACATTATCTGATATAGGATTAATAATACCTGCATCAAGTCATTTCAATATTTCCTTTTTAACTACTTCTTTCAGAATTGGGTTTAATCTTTTTTAGGATCTGCTCAAGGTTTATAATTATCTTCTATCAGAATCCTATGCATATATTTAGAGGGACTAATACCCTTTATATCTGGTAAGGTCCATCTGAAAGCTTTTTTAAAATTCTTAACAATATTTAATGATTTCTTATCTAGTAAATGAGTCAAATCTAAAGATATGATATTTGGTAATGTTGATGACTTCCCTAAGTAAGCATATTTTAGATAGTTAGGAAGCACCTTCATCTCATGGGGTTCCTCAATAGAAGGAATAAGAGGTAAACTATTTTTGTTAAATCTTGAATGTCAAATCTCTATGTAACAATTTTTGAAATCTCGTACCAGCAGAGCAGATTCATCTATAGAGTCTACAGAGTATTCCTAATTCAATTTTGGTTCTACTATTTTGCTTCACAATTATCTCAAAAATGGCTACTACACAAATAATTAATTAAATCCATCCAATGACATGAATCTTCATTTCCTTCATAAGGATACTTCATATATTTTAATACATTAAATGTAACTTACTGATCATTTACCCTCATAATTAATTCACATTTTTGTACATTTATCATGGCTCATTCAGCGGCCAAGAAAGGTCTTCCTAATAGTATGAAACTTTGTTTATCTTCCTCCATATCTAAAATAATCAAATCTATAGGAAAGATAAATGTTTTCATCTTTAAGAGAATAACTTCTATCATCCCCCGCCCCCTTGAATATGTGATCGTTTGATCAACTAGTTGAGGTGTCACAATAGTAGGAGACACCACTTCTAATCCTAACCTTCTGAAGATAGACTGTGGCATAAGGTTTTTATTGGCTCCAAGATCACATAATGCTTTGCCATAAAATTTCTCTCTAATTGCACAGGAGATAACAAAGCTCCCAGGATTCCTAAGCTTCTGAGGAAGCTTCTTCTCAATCATGACATTGTACTCTTCACTAAGTGTTATAGTCTCATCTTTTTCAAACTTATTATTTTTATTAGGAATGTCTTTCATGAACCTTACATAACTAGGCATTTTTTAAAGCCTCGGTAGAAGGAAAATTAATTTTCAGCTTCTTAATTAGTTCTAAATATCTCAAAAATTGTTGGTCCAATTTTTATTTTTGGGGTCTTTGAGGAAATGGAGGTGGTGATTTTTCTAATTTAATCTTAGTTGGTAAGACTATTTTCTTCTAAGTCTTTAGAAATACCTTTCAAATGTCTTTTAAATTCTTCAGTCTCCTTTTCAATTTCAACCTCTTTCTGAACTACATCCTCTAATTATCTTCCACTTCTTAATTGAACAGCTTTCACATGCTCACTATTATTCTCCTTAGGCTTAATCTTGGTTTTTTTAGGAAGTGCTCCTCGGGTTTGATTGCTAAGTGAGTTAGCAATCTGTCCCAACTAATTTTCTAGGTTCCTAATAGTTGCACCTTAACTTTGCAATTCTTTCCCCATCCATAATACAACTTCTTTCCAAGACAACTGCTTTTCTTTGAAGTGTGGGTTAGAGTTAAATCCATGAGAATAAGAAGTTCTATAGTTAGTACTACTCTAGTTATTCCAATTTTCTAAGGGATTTTCTTGGTTATTTTCCCATTGTTGGTTTCCCTCACCAGAGTTATTATTCCAGTTAAAGTTAGGATGGTTCTTCCAACTTAGGTTATAGAAATTAGAATAAGGGTTGTTAATCGCATTTCAGGTTTCAAATGAAGAATTATAGCATAAACCAATTGTCCAAATGAGTTTTCCTTAATTATTATAGGTACTTGAGATTGATTCATCCCAAATTGGTCTAGCTTCCTATATATGGCTGCTACCTGATAAGTTAGAATTGAAAGCACATCTTTGTCATGTACACTAGTTACCTTCCTTGGGCTTACTTTCTCAGAAGACCATTAAAATTTGTTAGTGGCCATCTCTTAAATCAGAGAATAAGACTCGTTAAATAATTTTTTGACAAAGTGATTTACCAGCGACAACATCAATAATAGATCTAAGAGATCCTACTAAACCACTATAAAAGTCTGAATAATCAGTTAATCAGGCAGTGCATGTATGGGTACTTCTTAAGAAGCTCCTTAAATCATTCTGAAGCCTCATATATCAACTCACCTTCGTGTTGGAAAAATGAAGTAATATTGTTCCACAACTTAGCTATTTTTTAAGGCAAAAAATACTTAGCTAGAAATTCTTCGACTAAGTCAACCCACGTCATAATTGATCTTGGTGCTAATGCATACAACCACATTTTGTCTTTATCCCTCAAGGAAAAGTGAAAACTTTTAAGATTAGTACTTCATTGGAAACACCATTATAGTGAAATGCAGCATAAAGTTCTAAGAAACTTGCTATGTGTAAATTTGGATCCACGGACATAGTTCCCCAAATTGGTTGTTCTACACCATTTGGATAATAGTAGGCTTAAATTCAAATGTGTTAGCTTTTACTAGAGGGGTTTGAACACTTAAGTGAATTTCATCTATCATAGGATTAGCGTAATTCCTTCATGGTCTATGAACATTATGATGATCATTAATAGATTCTTATGTATTAAAATTAATGTGTTGACTGTTCACCATTTATTCTGCAACTTCATAAAGCCTTTTAGGTTTTCTAATCCTCCTAACAGTTCTCTCTAGTTCTAAATTGTAGGGTTCAAGTCTTGTAAGTCATGAACTATGCATTCACTGATTAAAGACTCAACTAGTGGGTTTCACACAAGCTAAACACACAAAAGTATTTTTAGAATGTTTCTTTTTCACATAAACAAGCAATTACACACAAAGAATTACATTAGGGATTTTTAAGTTTAGGTATAAATGGTTTAAATAAAATTATCCTAAGTTAATTACACTGTCGCTCTCCAACAATGAAGCCAAACTTGATACGCTTTATTTCCAAGTACACTTGCACTCTAGGGTCTTACGTGAGTGTACGTGTCGTATCACTTATATCAAATTTTGAGTCTAGAATATCAATCTCATAAGGAGTGAGGGAGTTAGACCTAAGAGAAGTTCTAGCCTACTAAGTTTAATTCTTATCTTAGAATTGAAATTAAGTAAAGGTTCTATAAACTACTCATACTGAATTTCAATCTAGTTTAAAGGTTAAACCTACAGAAATCTTACTTATCCTAATTGGATTTGTGAATAAAAAGTTATAAAACTACCTTTCATTGCAATGATTTAAGTGGTAGTGTAGAAAATGTAAAGTGTCAATTGTGATTGTGGCTAGTGACAAATAGGAGCAACTCTCATCTTTACCCTTTCTCGAGTGAATAAAGAAGTTTGATTAAATTTTTTTAATTTCTTAAACCCTAATTTAAACCAATCCAAGAATATATCCCTAACATTTGAATCTCTCTACAAAGTAATTTTGCCACACCTTGTAGATTAATGTGAATATCCTAATTGTTCTACCATGGCTCTCCTGAGTCATTCTATATCACAGCACATTTTAATGAAACACTTGGCCAAAATAAAAATTAAATAAATTTAGAAGATTATTCATCACATTCAAGTTTAAAAACAGATTTTAGAAACACTTGTACTCCTACATAACCTACTCAACCATTGCAAGGAAAAATAAAAGAGAACTTCTCATAAAACATGAAGAACGCACCGCATAACGTCATTTGAAACAAGAAAATCCACTAAACGATTGTGTTTACAAAAATAAAATAAGAATAATATACAATAGTTAGTTTTATCTCCTTTACAAAGCTCTAAGAATGCTCCTCCAAAGATCTCTTGATCCCTTGCTACTTTCCTGAATACTCTCCTCACAATACAACTCAATTTCCTCACCAAATGATCAATGAAACTTATCATCTTCTTTCCTACAACAAACGTTGCCTCCTCTTCATGAAAGATAGTTTTCCTACCTTCATAAGAGCTCTTTTACTCAACTAAATAACTCCCCAAACTGTGAATATGAGCACTTAAAACATGCTCAGACAATTTTTGGTGCCTAGACGCCATGGCTTTGGCACCTTGGCACCAGTCTCTTAGGTTGTCTATTCTGGTATGGGTGCCAAGGCACACAAAAATCTGGTGCCAATGTGCTATTGAAGTGATGCCTAAGCAAAAAATGGCTACTGGTGCTAGCCTCTCAGCTTTCTAGGTTTGGGATTGGTGTCTATAGGCCCAAGAATTCTGGCGCCCAGGCGTCAGTACCTTGCAGATTCCTTAAATCCAAGTCACCTCCACTTTGCTCCACTTTTAATACATGTTGTTCCTGTAACAAAATCATAAAAATACATTTCTTTAAAATTCAATTGGATTTATAAAATATACATAATATAAAGGAAATTAAACGTTCTTTTCTGCATATCACTCTTCCAATCAAATTCAGTAGATTGCATTTTTACCACATGTGCCACAGTTTCAGTTCTTTGAATTTGATCATTCCTATAGGCTTGGAGAATGTCTGATAATTTTAAAACATTAAAGGTAACTACTTGATCATGTTCTCATAAAAGTACCTTCCCCTCCTGAAAATGGTCTCTCAAAAATCACACGCATCCCCTTATTATCTTTTAAATCCAAAATTATGAAATCAGTCATAAAAAGTTAATTTATCCATAGTGATAAGTAGGCCTCCAATTATTCCTAGAGGATGATTGATCTGCTAACTAAAATATCAAATTTTCAGGTTTAATTTCTCCTTCTCTGAGTTGTTTGAAAATATTCAAAGGAATGATATTGACATTAGCTCCTAGGTTACAAAGAGCTTGTCTTTGAAATTCAGTTTTTATGGCATAGAGAATGGTTAAACTACCAGGGACCTTGTTGGGCTTTTGCTAAATTTAAGGGAATGGAGGTGGAAAACTCTCAGTTGGATCAACTGAGATGGCGGAGGACACTTTACCTAACACAGGTCTCATAGATGTATTATCATCTAGATAGTTAGCTTCCTTTTCTACTCTAATCCTGATTCCTACCACCTCTCACTGCTCTAACTTTTGATCTTTTGGATTCACTTTAGTATTGATAGGTAGTGCTCCTAGGGGTCTACTATTAATAAAGTTTATTGGCTATCTGACCGACCTTTTTTTGTAAATCAACAATTACAAGAATTTGATGATGCTACTAGAAGATTTAAATTCCAGNCAATACTTCAACTACAACGACGTTCAAGTTGCTTATTTGTCACTAAAAGGCAATTGAAATAAGTAGATAATTTGGATAATATATAATTATAGAAAATAATGTTTAATTGTGATATTCAATATATAAGAAAGCATCATTCTCCTTGCGAAGAAATTATAGTGATGATCTAATGTGAGTTCAATACGAAAAAACATCATTCTCCTTGTCAAGAAATTATAGCTAATGAGGTTTTTAATGTGATATTCAATATATAAGAAAGCATCTTTCTCCTTGTCAAGAAATTATAGTGAAGTTCAAATGTGATATTCAATATATAAGAAAACATCATTCTCCTTGTCAAGAAATTATAGTGAATGGAGGTTTAATTTGTGATATTCAATATCTAAGAAAGCATCCTTCTCCTTGTCAAGAAATTATATTGAATGGATTGAGGTTTTTAATGTGATATTCAATATATAAGAAAACATCCTTCTCCTTGTCAAGAAATTATAGTGAATGGACTGTGATATTCAATATATAAGAAATCATCCTTCTCCTTGTCAAGAAATTATAGTGAATGGATAAGTGAATTAGTTCAAATGTATATTGTGTCAAATAGGAGCATACCTATTCTTTACCCTTGGGTCCAGGCATAAAGAACATTGCCAAATAGGAGCATACCTATTCTTTACCCTTTTGTCCAGACATAAAGAACATTGAAATTGTGCCAAATAGGAGCATACCTATTCTTTACCCTTTGGTCCAGGCATAAAGAACATTGACATATGCTTGGTTACTGATTGTGCGGCTAGGCTGGGAGGATACCGGCTCTCACTTGGGAGCTCCCACGTTCCCCTCACCTGAGGACTAACATCTACACATCAGCACCCAAATGATAGGACCGAATTGGGGATTTTAGTCTGTCACTCTAAAATATCCAATTCTACGCCCGATAGTAATATTTCCCTATTTATTTGCACCCAACTTCCGAGGGCTTTGACCTCCCTGGATCTTAGATGTAATCTTCACTTTTTTTGTAAAAATCAACATATTTTAACAAATTAATTGGCCAGATTGAAAGTAAATTAAGATCAAAGTGAAAAGATCATCACAATTTCTTAAACATTTTCATGGCTTCACCAATTCAAATCACCATTTCACAAATCTCAAGATAAGGAGAAAGACAGAGAAAACTACTCAGAACTCATGGGGAAAGCATAACACAACTTGGAATCCATATATAAAATCAAAGCCATAGAAACTAATACAAGTAAATAACTTTTCTCTAAATTTCTCGCCAAGAACACTCCTCAAAGTTCCTCTGAATCTCTTCCTTTCTTTACAGCACACAGAATTCCTCTTCGAAGTAGCAAGGAGGAAGAAATCTCTCACTTTCCCTCTACTCTTACAATTTCTCGAAGAATTCCTTACAATTATGCGCTATAACAAGCTTTCTACGCACTAATGGATCCTTTCTAACCTCCAGGAATCCAAAAGTCTCTCCTCCAAGCTTACTATTTTCAGCCAAAATGTTCTCTTTTAAGATGTGGATGAGTTTTCCTAAGAGTTACTTACACACCCCTCCAAAATCCGGCCTTATCCATTGTACATGTCACATAACCATCGATCCCGCCGTCGGTGGCCTCGATGGCGCCATCGGCGGCCTTCTGGAGAATTTGTCATGTAGCCTCGGGAAAAACTCGCCGTCGGCGCCCTAGTGCAATTCTCCACATTTTGGTCCTTTTTGCTCCAAATTTGCTCCTTTTTGCATCTTTTTGCTCCATTGACCCTAATTCATCATTCCTGCAACAAAACATCAAAAATACCTTTCTTTAAAGTGAAATATCATTAAAAATAGTATAAAAGAGGTATGAATATCTCAACATATTTTCCTTTGGTCACTATCCCAACTAAGTTTCTAATTTTTTATGGCTACAGCTTGACTCTGTAGAGTGTTCTCCATTTGAATAACTAACTCCTCAATAAATGATTTATTTTGAGTTTGGGAGTTAACCTGGAATACTGATGGGTATTCTTAATATTAAGGGTGATTTTTTTAGGATGGCTAGATAACTACGAGGTTATTCTGAGTGTTTCCATGTTGATAGTCGTTATTATTCCAAGAGAAATTTTGGTGGTTCCTCTGGCCTAGGTTGGAGATGTTGGAGAAGGGGTTACTGAAATGTACTACTTTTTTATATACATTTTATGCTCATTTTATGAGTCTTTTTGGTTTCAGGTACTGGAAATGGAGTTTTGGAGAAAATAGAGAAAAAAATACAGCAAGTTGGAGTCAAATTGAGCAAGGCACAACAATTAGAATGAATTAGCGCAAATTGGGGCAAAAATGGAGCTAAAAGAGGCAATTGGAGCAAGGGAGCAAAAATTACTTGGCACCGAATGCCAGTTTTGACGCCTAGGCTCTAGAAACAGATACGAACGGTTGCAACACATCTTAAGGAGTTATCAGGAAGATTTTCATGCTTGGAAAGACATCTTTTTGTATTTCAAAGTCCTGAAATCTCTAGGAACGTCGTGGATAGAAATAAGAAATGTAGATTTCTACCTTTTTCTGAAGAGATTGGAGAGGGGGTTTTGAGAGATATCTGTAAGGGATTTTTTTAGCATTGCATGGATCAGTAGGAGACTTTGTTGGAAGCATTTTTATCTTTATTTTAGAGGGGAAAAGCTAAGTACTGTGTTCTTCATTATCTTATTATTATTGTAAACACTTATGTACTAAAATTGCTTCGATTTAAATGAATATTCAATTGTGTTTTCTCCATGCTTAGTGAGTAGTTTCTTTACTCTTTCCTCTTATTATGAAGTAGTGACATAAGTAGGAAAACTTATTTTATAATAGAATAATTTTAATTTTTATGTGATGAGTATTATCTTTGTTTCTTCATTGACATAACATATTGGTCATAGGTTATGTTAAACTCTATTTGTAAGTTGCGACTAAGACTTGAAGGAGCAGGAACTTCACAACTTGAGAGCACTCAAATTGTCCGGTTGGCTATGGTGAAGTAGTTTAGGTGGCAATACAACTTTTAAGGGAAATATACTTTATGATTTTGTTCTATTAGGAGCTTTTAGGTGACAAATTGATGTAAGTGAATGTGTACCTTACGATGAGTTGTAAGGCTTTTTAACCACCTTTGCATCTCTGCTAGTTGTATAAAACTAATAGAATACTAAGCATATCTATACACCATAAGAGGATAGGTAGACATATGTTTATTGTTGGCACAAAAATTATTACATAATTTTGTGAGTTCTTCTACTGTTTATGCCATTATCTTCACTTTACTTTTCTTTTGTAATGAATTGGATGAATGTTTAGGAATTTATATTTGCTTATAAATGATCTTACTCATAGAAGTGATGGTATTTTGTTTGAACTTCATTTACATTTCAATTAGGCTTGTTGTAGTGTTAAAATTTATTTTAATTGCATTAGGATCCGGAGAGGGCGATATAATTCTCAACTAAGTGGAACCACATTGAACTTATGGGTGAAGGATAAGTAGTCCAGAGATTTAATACAATGTTAGGGAGATATTCGTTGATTGGGTGTTGTTTTTGGAGGGGAGGAATAATCCTTAAAAGTTAGAGGTATCCAGGTTGAAGTACCATCGACCCCTCATCCTAAGCCACTAAGACCTTAGGTCTACCTAGTCGTGAAAGTAGTTGACCCAACACGTCTTTAGATTCCTAGTCAGCAATCTGTGAATTACATCGTCCACGTAGAACCCCGGTAGCCCTAAAGTTAGAGGAACAAAACTCTACCCTATGACTATTGGTTGAAGTTCCAAGAGATGGGTCTTGCACCTGCCAAAATGATGATGATGGCTCAGAAAAAAAAGAGAAGCAAAGGTCCACCTACAATGCAAAAAACAATAAAATAAGAGGACTTACAGCCCATTGGGATTGGGGAGCCTCCTAACACCTTAAGCATGCTAGATAACCACCTAAGTAAAGCTATGTTGGGCCAGTCGAATTGGAGAAGCACGGGGGGCTTCCTCTTTGGGACATGCAAATATGATGTAGTTATCTACCACTATCCTAGGCATGGAGGCCATATTAAGTATGATTGAGTTATAGCCATGCATGCAACCCATTTTTAAAACCGCTCTGAAGGCCATGGAGAAAGTAAAGAATGATTTGAAAAATCCTGAAAGTTTTAATTCTAAAATTTTAAATTATCTTATTCTTTTATTATTAAGATTTTTAAGTAGGAAGAATTAGAATTTTAGGATCCTTAGTGAGCCTAGATTGTATTTTTTTGTGAGATCCAGATACACAGAAAGAAATAATATAAAATGCTCCAAACATGTAAGGGGCACGAGGAGAAAAGAAAAGGAAGCACTCTAAAAGAATATATAAAAGAGGTAAAATGTTGTTGGACCAGCAACATAATCCAAAATAGTAATAAAAGTAGTCGAACTCTTCTTATACATGCCCGGTCCTAAGTCTATACAAGAATGTACAATTTAGACTTAAGGGACAAAACATGAGCTACCACTCCTATCCTCGTCACATGGTTCAATGCATCATCCACCTCAAAACCCATGCAAGTACCTTATTTTTAATATAAACTCTTCTATGACTCTATTAAATACTTTCAAAAGAGAAAATAAAGACTTGAAATGTATAAAACAAGTATTAGCGGGGCACGCCATGTAAAGTGAAACAGGTCATGCCTTAAAACTTGGGGAGCTATATGCACCTGCAAGCAAGGGTTAGAAATCATCATGGGCTCTCCATTATTAACACCTATGTGTGTGTAAATATAGGCACAACACTCTATAGAAGAACACCATAATTTACTATAATTTACAACAAGCATGCGAGCACACAAAAAAAAGCAAAAAGGTGACACATGTCTAGCACAAGACCACACAACACATAAAAATAGCCAGAGGTGTTAAAAATACTACCTAGCATCCTAAACCCTCGTTTATCATACCATTTAATGAAAAGTGTCCTAACCAGCATCTAAGTGCGGGGTGAGTCTGAGTGTAATATGACTTTGAAGGGGTTGCCTTGTCGGCCCTATCCTAAGAATCCAAAGGATATAATAAGTGTCACCATGGATGAATTTTAAAAGAGTTGGCCACATATGTGGCCTAGGTTGCTACATGCATAGGTTTTAAAACATAAAGAATGTAATAAGAAGAAAATTATACAAATTTTACATTTTATAGTAAGGGACATTAAATGTAGGCCTGTAACGTGTAAGGGTGACATGAGTTAGATCCCTTGGACACTTTACATGGTCGTACTCATGTCAATCCTGATGACTTAAGTTGGATTGTTCGTCGGGATTGACCCGACAAGCAATGCTCATTAAGGCACTACGACCGACAAGGGTCACTCTCCTAATGAGCCTGGATCACTATTCATGGTAACATGCAAATGCAAATGCAAGTAATCAAATCATACAAGTGACAAGTGTACTGTGGGGCAGTGACTCATGAAAAGACAGTCGTGTCATGGAGGTAGGGGCCCGAAAAGAGGGTGTACCAAAGCGGCAGTGACCCAGAGGTGGGCACTCTGTGGCGACAGTGGCCTGAGGAGGGTGTGCCAATGTGGTAGTGACCCGAATATGGGCATGTCATGGAGGCAGTAGCTCGAGGATGGTATGTCGGGGAGGACATGACCCACAAATGGGCAAGTTGTAGCGGCAGCTGCCTGAAGAAGGTGTTTCGGGGAAGCAGTGGCCCGAAGAAGTGCAACATAAACAAATGATCTTTCTCATGCATGCAAATACAAGCAAAGAAAAATGCAACATGCAAGAAAGCAAGCATACACATGCACAAAATGCAGTGGTGCAAATGGCTAGTTGATTGGGTCAAGGTATTAAGTCGAACAAAAGTGTTGTGCCAACCGGGTTGGGATGACCAATCATGGCACAAGTGGTGTCGACATGTCCGAGATGATCGATTGAGGTATAAGAGTTGCTGGTCAATTTGGGATGACTTATTGAGGCACAAGTTGTGCTTGCCAGTCTGAGAAGATCGATTGAGGCACAAATGGTGTTGCCCAGTCCGAAATGACCGGTCGAAGCACAAATAATTAAAGTGTAAAGTGTGAAGTGCAAATGCATAATGCAAGTGCATGGTACAAAGTGAAAGGAACGCATATACAAGCAAGTGATACAAAAGGTTGGTCAGCTGGGTCGTGGTGGCCTACTGAACCAAGATATCATGCCACTTGGACTGAGGAGGCCGGCGAAGGCATCGGTGGTGCTGATCGATGTGAAACAACTGATCATGACACAAATGGTGCAATGTGCATGATGCAAGTTTAAAGTCATAAAATATGCACATGCAAGGTTGAGTCAAGCTAGCACTAATGCCCTTGCATAGGAAGCCTAGGTAAATATGGTTTACATATGTGGCCAAGCTGCCCTTTACTTTGATGAGGCAAGAGGGAAATTTCTCTTCGGATTGTTTGAGGAGAAGTTCTCCACCACCGTCGTGAAATGGGCTTGCCACGAAGCTCCCTCCCAATTTCATGATGTCGTTCAAGATTTTTAAAGTGAGCTAGTGACATGCTCTTTCCCACTTTGCAAAGACTAACTCCTCACTCCCTCCAAAGGGGATTGATGCATCCAAAGCAAAGAGGAGAAAAGGAGCTTCATCAATTAGGTTCTGTGCTAGAGTTCACAATAAAATGGATTCACCCATCTTTCGTAGGGGAGTTGGTTGCGCATGTAAAACAACCCTATCCCAAAGTCTAGCTCTAGGAAATAAACAATCCATCATGTAGGAGTGCATCCATATTGACTCACAGCAGCGCATGCACCCTGTGTGGGAGATCGAACCCACACACCTACCACAACTAAAACCTAGAGCTAGCTATGAAAATAAGATACAAAGGGAAAGAGGTTTCACTACCACAATGTTTGCATGAAGCCCACCATAGTTGAGGAAGAAGCTCTCTTAAATGGTAGAAGAGAGATGTGCAAGTCCTTCTCCACATGTGGAGGAAGCTCTCCTCACCAAAAAAGTTTGCCAAAAAGTTTACCGAAGTTGATCGAGATTCGTTGGAGCTCCCTTGAACAAGCTAGAATGAAGCTTTCCTAGCTATCCACCTCTTCACTTTCACCGTAGAGAAAGAAGAGCAGCTCACAAGAAGAAGGGGTGGAGAAGAATCCAACCTCTAGCTCACCTATTAAAGAAAACCCTAAAAACCCAAGCCTCCATGGAAAAAGAAGCAATGGGGAAGAAGATATGGAGGGAAAGAATCCCTAACTCAGCAAAGAAGAAGAAGAAAATCCCCTCAAAATTTCCCCCAGGCAGAAATTTTGGACCCCTTCCTCTCCAAGTAGCCAAAATGATCTCCCCTCTCGAAATGAGGATGGTGGCTAGGTTAAACAGCTTCCCTCCTCAAAAATGGCCCATATTCCCTGAATATAATCCTAAGAAGTTTCTAAATCATGGGAAAAAGGGTCCTTTTACATCAATCCCAAGGATCATGATGAAAAATCTGTAAAAACGGCAGCCTCAAAAGTCAAAATGGTGCCAAAATGGCCACTTTTTTGACCTAGATGAAGATTGGTGCCTAGATGCCAGAAATTGGTGCCTAGGCACTTGGCTCTCTGTCAACTGGTACTAGAGTGGCGCTTAGGCACTAGGCAGGTGGCGCCTTACTCTTGGGAAAAAGCCTTGTTTTAGCCTGGATTGGGCGCCTATGCACCCAAACAATGTCTAAATGCCAAAATTAGGTTTTAGACTTTCAAGAGCTCTCATCAAATGGTCTGGAAAGCTACTTTGGGTGTGTGGGCCCCGAGGGATGACCCTGAGGTGTCAGTCTAGCCCAAAACCCTGATTTTCACTGGGAATGCATGACGAGCATCTTTTCGGCCCAAAAATTATGGGAGACTCCATGTGATTGAAATGTGGTCCCATGAATTTAAAATGAAGCATTTAGGTTAGACATTCACTAAATAAATCAGTGCCAACAATCATCCTAAGTCACGATGCAGGTAGGGTGTCCCGAACCCTAATTTTCTCATAGCTTGCATAAGTGGACTTCGTGGCTTCCTATGGGTGTGGAAGGTTTCAGATGAGTGTGTGGTGACATCTAATGATCATATTAGGTAACAAAAACCCCTCACATCATGGATTGGTTTTCTATAGGAAATTTTCCTAAGCAAGGCTGAATTGCCACCAAACCTAACTACTTGCTCATGACAAGCTCCAGACGGTCCAGGATGGGTGTATAAACTATCAAACATTACGAATAAGCTGTAAATTATCCTAAGTCATGTAGATGGACACCCTACACTTGTGACATTAAAAATTGATTCCAACAAAGAACCTCCAACAAGTGTGCTATGCAATCAAGGCACAATGCACTTGTTGGAAGTTGCTCAATTTTTTATCAAGCCTAGGTTAGTAATAAGGGTACGTGGCCTAAGAGACCAAAAAGAGCCAAGTAACCTAGGAATGAAAAGCTATGAGATCCATATCCTCTCCTAGGGGGATGGGGAGGAATACACATGGGACTTACATCAACCCCGATAGTGAGTTCAGAGGTTGTAAAGGCATGACCCTGAAAAGTAGATCAGAGGCCGTAGAGGCATGACCACACCCTGTTGGTTCAGAGGCGAGACAGACATGACCTACTAATGGATTTAGGGCCTTAGAGGCATGACTCAACATTGTGGTTCAGGGGATGCAGAGGCATAGCCACAAAAACAGGTCGAGAGGCCGTGGGAGCATGATCTAGAGGTGAGTTCAGGGGTAGTTGAGGTGTGACTCAACTCGGTGGTTCAAGGGCCATAGGAGCATGGCCACACAACACCAATGGGTTAGACCCTCTAATGTCAGCGCATCATCAATGAGGACCGTCAAGCTACACGTTGCTCATGTATAGAAGATAGGTTGGTTATGAAGTCACCCGTCACATTAACGAGGAATGTCATGGGGACTTATATCGCTCACTAAGCGAAAATAGGTTGACTAAATTGAGAAGGAGTGTCATAAAGTTCACTTTTGAGGACTAGTCTGCATTGATCAGTTAGGAAGGAGAGTTAAGGTACTCTGATCCCTCCTTCAAACTGATCGAGGAGCGTACCTCAACACCCGTGCTTCATCAATGAGGAGTGTCATGTGGACTTTACGTTGCTCATGAGAGGAAGGGAGGTTGGCTAGAAAGTCGCATGTCGCTTTAATGAAGAATTTTATGGGGCCTTATGTTGCTCACTAAGTGGTAACAGGTTGACTAGATCTAGAGGAAAATGCCAAAAAACTTCAGTTCGCCTCTGAGGACTAGTTCGAATTGATCAGTTAGGAAGAAGAACTCAGAGGCTCTGATCCCTCCTGCAAAATGATCAAGGTGCATACCTCAAGAATTACACTTCATTGATGAGGACTTTCATGTGAACTTTGTGTTGCTCATGAGAGGAAGAAAGGTTGGCCATAAATTTGCCTGTCACTATAATGAGGAATGCCATGGGGCCTCACATCGCTCACTAAGTGGTAGCAGGTTGAATAGGTCGAGAGGAAAATGCCAATGGACTTCAATACACCTCTAAGAACTAATCAGCATTGATCACTTAGGAAGGAGAGTTAAAAGACTCTAATCCCTTCTGCAAGCTGATCAAGGTGTGTACCTCAACACCCACACTACATCTATGATGAATACTAAGACTTTTACATCATCACCTGAGATGTTGTGAAAGTTGTCTAGGAAGCCAAGCAACAAACCTATGTCATGAGGCGGCAAAATGTTCTCATGAAAGGGCTGACAAGAATGTTGTGTGATCTAAGAAGCACCAAATTTAGATGGCGGAGAGGCCAAAACTGGAGACGTCGTCCATGAGGAAAGCACTTGAGGCTTACATCCACTCTAGATAGTGTTTAGGGGCTATAGAAGCATGTCCCTAAAGCAACCAAGGTTTTCTAACCTCAAACTCCTATGATATGTTTGTGAGGACTACCATCGGGCTTTGTGTCACTCTTTGAATGGTAGATGAGTTGGTTGAGGATCCCAGCAATAAAGCTGAAACATCAAACGATGAGATGATCTCATAAAAGGACCAACTAGAATGTTGTGTGGTACAAGAAACATCGTTGCAAATGGCTATAAAATAAAAGATGTCAAAAGATAAGTTGTCCTCATAATAGAACAGACTCTAAAGTCTTAGGGCTTGAGGCACATTGAAGTATATGGCTATGAAGTTTTTGGATCTTCATGAGATGAAACACCCACATAAAAGAGCTGACTAGAACGTCATAAGGTTCGAGAGGCGTTAAATGCTAGTTGGGCAAAGCAGTCTAGCAACCAAAGACGAGTTGGTGAATCCAAGTAAATTGATCTTCATTATACACAACATCACGATAGGTGACAATAATGTCAAATACGTTCGAAGATGAGACGTCCATGGGGTAGAGCCGACTAGAATGTCGTATGGAGGAACATTATGGTATATGGCTATGAAGCCAACAACACCCTCTTGAAAGAACTAACTAGAATGTTGTATGGCTTGAGAGGCATTAAATTCTAGTTAGGCAAAGCATCCTCGCAATCCAAGCCAGGTCATTGAATCCAAGTAAAGTGGTATTCAACATACGCAACGTCGTGGTGTCATCGAATACAAGAATATCATGACCAGACAAGGATTAATGACTACTTAAGATGGTCTAACCAGTGTAATGTATCCCGACCAAGCGCCTATTAAACGAGACTCTCATTAGGGATTCCTCAAAAGCTAATAGGGTAGTTCTTATATGAGGAAGGTAAGGGTAGCTCAACCAGTATAAAGGGAGCTCCTATCAAAACACTTATCGTGGTGACCCAACTTAGGATTTCAATGTAGGTACGAGGTTACTCCACCCAGGCATGGATTTACTATGCAAGATAGGTGTTGTGGCCAATGCAACATGTCCCTTTCTAATGTAGTGATAAGAATCACTCTTGTTGTGGGGAATTGAAAAGGTGGGGTTAGATTATAACAATGTATTTCTCATGTAAACATCTAGCCTTTATGCTAAACAACATTCGTATAAGGATCTCAACCGTGTTTTCTCGAGGAGAGCAAGACAAATACACATTCCAAATTCATAAGAACAAGCGGGATGTGCATATCAACCATGCTCATGGCGAGTGAGAATAGTGTCTTCAGAACCTGCGTAGAGCAGATCAGCAAAAGACAGAGTAAGAGAAAAGAGGGGCTTCTCTTAAATAGGTTGGTGGCTACACCAGGTATAAGTCACCCATAGGACTTCCAATTTACCCGAAATGCGAGCCTACAATCTAATTAAGAGAAATACAAGGTCTCTGCTACATGAAACTATTGTGAACTATGAATGATCTACTGACAAATGCAAGGTAGTCATCACATGCAGTTCACGTAATGAAGATCTAGCAAAAACATGCATTCTTTATTGCTCCATAAATGTGGATTAAAAAGTGTATGTGTTTTAAGATGCAATTTTTTTCATAAAGCACAATGAGTGCATGAAAAAGAGCTAAGAAAAGTTTCTCTTCAGGTATCGTCCGTTAATAGTGGGAATTGAATGAGACCCATCTGCATCAATCAACAGGTAAGATTCTCTTTTGTAGAATTTGTCGATCACAAAAGTTCCTTCCCAAGTGGGCTCAAACTTCCATGTCTTTGATGGTGAATCATAATTGGTAGGCGTAGAACCAAAACCAAATCTCCAACTATAAAGGTCCTCGGTCTCACTAATTTTTCATGAGCTCTAACCATGCGGATGCAGTATAACTTGAGGTTTTGTTGAGCATGTAGCCTAAGCCATTCGAGGCTATCGAGCTTCTCCAACTTGAGTCAAATGTTATCATCACTGGTGATATTGTTGCTTATAGAAACCAGTAATAAAAGCAGTTCAACTTCTAAATGAATGGCTGCTTTGGACCTAAATTTCAAAGCATAAGGGGTGACTCGATGGGGGTACAATATGTCATATGATACATCCATAACACATCGGATATCCTCTCATCCCATTCCTTCTTATTAGTGTGAAAGGCATTCTTCATGAGATCCACTAAGGTCTTATTAAATGCCTCAACTTGTGTTAGCTCTCAGATAGTATGTCGTGGAATATCTCCAATCAGTCTAATGTCAATGTGTGAATCAATTGACCTTGGTAATTTTGAAAGCCAAACTATTATCTGAAATGATCTGGTGTGGTACGCCAAAATGATACATGATATTGTTCTTTAGAAAATGCAGCACATTTTTCAGCCTTGACCTCCATCAGAGGGATGGCTTCTACCCACTTGGAAAAGTAGTTGATGGCTACTAATATAAAGATCAGCGCAATTTTTGGTTGGAGGAGTTGCCCGTAAGAAGCTGTCGGCCACCGGAATCAAACTCTCGTTGCTCGCTTCGGAAGGACATTTTAATTTACATATATATTTAATTTTAGAAAAATATGAAATCAAACTGACCTTATATTTTTCATAGTTTAAATGATAGAGCGCTATACCTCAAATTTTGTATCTATCCCAAAGGATAAGCACAAGACTTGAGAATGAGGCTCGATCAAATAAACTAAGGAATATATGACATCCGTTTGGTCTGCAAAACCGTTGTAGTTGCTGACAAGTTCACCTATTTAATATAAAGAATTAAATAGGGTTTATATTAAGCTGGGTTTGGATATGCTTCCTATAAGGGCAAGCCCTTATAATTATATACATCTTAAATAACCAAAGTCACCTAAGAAGCCTCTCGATAAAAATCAGGAAATATTATCTTCAAGTAGTTTCAAAGGGTAGGACTTTTCAATGAGATCAGACGTAGAGGTGTGAAAGGGGATTGGTTCAAATTTGGAACATTTTGTTGTAGAGTCCAAAGAAGGAAAAACTAGGGGATGTCATGGATCCAGAGGAAAACCTTGATGACTTCCCAAGTTATCCTAATGTTTGGCTTCATTTCTGAGGAGAAATATTTAGGTGTTTCATCATTCCAATTTTATTAGTTAGGGCTTACACTTGTGTGAAACGATCACACAAATAGCCTGGAAGATGTGAGGATTTAGGTAGTGACGAACGTAAACCTCAGAATCTTAAGACAAGTTAGGGCTTATATTATATAGCAAGGATATACAAAGGCCTAAAGATAAGGTGAGGATTTACGTTGCATAAGCAAGCAACCTCAAAGTCCGGTTTAAGTCTAAGGAAGGAAGATTGGTTTAGCTGAGGAAGACAGGTTTTGCTGTTGAAGATGAGTTAGGGCTTATATTGTATAGCAGGGCTACACAAAGGCCTAAAGATAAGGTGAGGATTTATGTTGCATAAGCAAGCAACCTTGAAGTCCTATGTATTTATTGTTTAAGTCTAAGGAAGGAAGATTGGTTTAGCTGGGGAAGACAGGTTTTTCTATTGAAGATTTTGTTGTTTATATTAAAGGAAGAAGATTGGTTTAGCTGGGGAAGATAGGTTTTGCTATTGAAGATGGCCGTGCTGCCAACCATGCTAGCTCTAAGCTCCTTACCGCAACGAGTTTGAGTTTTCTAGTGTGTCAAGTTATGATGTCAAATCAAGTGGCCCTATGGTTGAAGTTCTTTAAATTTTATGGGGGCATGTTAAAGTTGATTAGAGTGACGTCAGTTAGGATCCTATGGTTCCCTCGTTCCGACACCACTTTTTTCTATTGGATTCACTTAGTCTAAATGAATTTACTAAACTCAACTTAATGAGTTCCATAATTTGATTTAGACCGTGGGAAGCCTCGTTAGCAACCGTAGGTTACCTCCTCCAAAGAATTCCCGATCATCCGATAAAGACATCTTAATTTAGTTGCAATTTATAAATTTGTGTGATGTTTATGATTAAATTTTGAGTTGTTTTATATTTTGAATGTTGTGGCAGTGAATTTTATCTTAGTTGATTTTAGTTTTAGTTTTAGTTTTAGTTTTGGTTTTGTGGCTATCCTGATAGTTTTAGTTTTCATGTAGGGTGACATCGTTGTTTAGCATGCAAGTTTTGCAGGTATAAAAGTACATTTTGAAAGTATAAGAAAGACAACACTGAAAACTATAAAAAGCGTATCTGGCGAGTCTTCTTGTTCCACCACCTGAAACTCAAAATGCATGTGAGGGCAGTTCATGTAGAGACAAAAAGGTAAGGTTCTGTTAATTTTTCTAACCCTATGTCATATCTTGTTAGGTCCTTAGGAGTTTAAATAAGGATAATTTTTTCAAGCAAAACATATTAAGTTTAGTAGATCTCCGAGGTATCCAACAGATCTAGAGAGAGAAGCAGGTTCGTGCTACTCTCTCGCTGTCTGGAGGAAAATTCTGAGTTCTTTTAAACTTAATATGTTGCTTAATAATTCATCCTATGAATACCGTAATGCTCAATGAACATTGATGTCTCAATTATCCCTAAGAGTAAGGTAATTATCATTCGTAATTTAATTTTGAAGATTATGTGGGTGAAGACCCTTAAAGAGGCAAGTTAGAGTTGTTGGAACACTTAGCCAAATTTTGGTCCTAATTAGGCTTGTAGTGTTTGAAAGATGTTTTAATTTTCAATGATGTTTACTTTTCTAATCCTTATTTAATCAGTCTTGATTTAACTTAGATTACTAGTATGCCCTTAAGAACTAGGTGAGTGTCTTAATTAGTTTTGAAAAAGTTAAGCTTTAGGTGATCATGATTCATTATTTGAATTTCATTTGAAAATTAAATAGGGGTATTAAATTGATTAATTATTGATGTCAAAAGTCATACCCCTAAGTCCTAGGTTCATTTTATTTTAATTAACTTCCAAATTTTAATAATTTAGAAATTTATTAGCTTATCTTTTCAATTAAGAAAGTGAGGTTGGTTTCTACCAATTAACCTTTTGTGTTTCAAACAAACCCCTAAGTCCTGGGTTCATTTTATTTTAATAAACTTCCAAATTTTAATAATTTAGAAATTGAACTTATCCTTTTAATTAAGAAAGTGGGGTTGGTTTCTACTAATTAACCCCTTGTGTTTCAAACATCCAACTAAATTGATTAAGATCATAGGTTGCCCATTTCCCTCCATGAATTAAGCCTAATGTTAATTAAGGCTAAATTTCCAAAATTACACATTTGCCCCCAAGGCTCTAACACTTCATAATTTGTGAAATTCATTTCAAATGACTTTGAAATTTTTATCCAACCTCATTCATGGGTCAATTAAGACATCAGAGGAGAAAATGTGATTTTTTAAAATTTAATTCAATTTATATAATTATTTTCATGCAAAAAATGGTATTTTTCAAAGAAAATTTGCTAACTTAACCTGAGTGAAGCTTAATCACTTGAAATTTTTACTGGAGGTAGACCTAGACTAGAGAAGCCTTTGGACCAAACTTCGGGATTTTTTGAATTTTATTTGAATTATTAGAATTATTTTAATTTTTTGGGTATTTATTAATATTAAATATTTTAAATGGGGAAAATTAAGTTTTGTATTTTTGAAAAATCTTCGTGAGGTCAGAGAACACAGAGGAGAAAATTTTATATTTTTTTTAGTTTTATTTGATTTATTGGAATTATTTTAGTGAAAATCCATTTCAGCCTTTAAAAATTATTTTTAAGCTTGAAAATACAATATCTTTATTTTAGAAAATAAAAAATAGCCCAATTGTTCCTAAGTGCTTATGAAGCAATTTAGAATTTTTTCATGAATTTTATTATTTTTGTGATTTTTATGGATTTTAAATATTCAAAATGGGCTCAAAAATTAAGTTTTTATTTTAAACACCATTTTATTTTTAGAGAAAACTCAAAAAATAAGTTTTTGTAAATTTTTTAATTATATTTTGATTTTTAAAAATCATTTAAGTGCCAAAAAAGATATTTAACTTGAAAAATCAATTTAAGTCATCAAATGGACTCAAAATGTTTTGAAATTTTTATGGGGAGTTCTTGGATCTTAAATAACAGTGGAGATCAAAAATCAATTTATTTTGTTTTTTGTATTTTTCAAAATTAATTATCTTAGTGATTTAGGTTTTGTAAGGATTAGTTGTATTTTGAATGACTTGGCTCATGAGAAATTTTCTTAAAGGTCCTCTGATCGTCATAAACCTTCCAAAATTTTCTTAGATTTTTCTAAACAACAAATTATTTTCCATGATTAATTAAGCAAATAATGCACATAAACTTGAAAAATACGATTCTCTACTAGGGACCTCCTCTGACTTTGGAAAAATCAAGGAATGTTCCTTTTGACAAAGGCTACAACATGCCAAAAATCCAAGCTATGATGAAATGCCTATATGCATGGAGAATCAAAAGATTCCTAACCCTAATGGATTTTTAAAAAATCAAACATGCATCAAATGGACATAAAATTTAATCCACATTATTCTCCTTTGTTCACTGAGCAAGAGAGTATTTTTATTTTATTTTTGTGATTTTTCTACATTAAGATATGAATTTTTGAAGTTAAGGGTCATTTTCTAAATTATTTAAATCCCTATTTATCTATTTAAACGCGCGGCGCCACATCAACCTATGGCTGCATCGAAGCTCCATACGGCGCGCTATCATTTGACATCTTCATCCACCTCGACGTTGACTCGGCCCGCAGTTTATGTTTCGAAGCGCTGTCCGGCTTGATCTCGACCGTTCATCTGATACACGCCCATTCGAATACCGCTCCGTCATCGTCCCCGATAGCCTAGCCCGAGAGCCGTTCATCTTTTAAGTTTGATATCTCCCTCATTTCTTAACCAAATTAAATGAAATTTATTTTTAAATGCTCTTCTAGACTACATGAACATATTCATACGGTTATGATGCCATGAAATCAACTTAAAATAAATGAAGAGTTCAAATAGGCTCGGGAGGAGGAGAAGTTTTATACCTTGGCTCTGAGAAGCAAAGCTTCAATCAGAGATTCTTGGCACGTTTGTTGGGGTCTAAGGAGGCTAGGGATTGAGCCTCTGGTCTTGGAGAAATGCCTAGACCCAAATTCGACCAAGGCCGATTTTAGGTGTTGGTCTAAAGTTATGCTAGAGGCGATTTCAGAGGGTAATTTGATGGGGTTTTGTCTTCTCTTGCTATTGTGAAGGTGTGGGCACAATTAATTGGAGTTTGGTGGAGTTTTAAGGGATGTCCTATTTCTGCCCCAATTTTCAAGCTCAAAATTAGGGTTACACAGGGGGAATCAGGGTAATGGAATGATTGGAATGAGCTGTGGAGGTCTCAAGGAAGCTCAAGGAGTGATTTGGAGGTCTCTCTCTAAGAAAATTTCAACACCCCTTCCATGGTTGTGGAGGTGATTTTTTATAAAAATGGCTAAGGGGTGGCTCTCAGGGCCAATGTTTGGGTGCATTGTGATGCTTAGGTGGAGGGCAGAGGAGCTCTATCATTTGATTTGAGTAAGGTGGCCTCTTGGTTTAATTTGGGTGAAATTCAAGAGGGGGTGGCCCTCGATTTTGGTTTCTCCGGAGACTTGGCCGGCTGGCCATGGTAGGGGGAGGTGGCTAGGAGCTCAGGGAACCCAGGGGAATATGTCACAGCCATTTAATGGGCTGAGGTTTAGTTTTGGCATGAAAATCTTAAGCCTAAGAAAATATGGAAAACATATCCCTTAATTTAGGGTACCTTTGGTCCATGGCTTAGTTTAGGTGGTTTTAAGAGGTTTAAGCTGGCCACTAGGGTCCAACTAATGGTTGTGGAGTCATTAATTTGATGACTTTGGGGTAGTTAGGCCATCTTTAGTTCATGGGTTCAATGTGGTTTCAAGTGATCAAAGCTTGGGTTTAGGCTAGGCTAGCCATGTCAATTGGCCCAATTTATTGATCAATATTGTGTAGATGATTGTTATGAAGATTTTTGGTGAAGAATTGAAATTATTTTGAGTTCATTTGGAGGGTCAATTTGAAGGATTTTTGAAATTTGGTCAATTTGAGCATGTTGGGCTAGACATGGGTCTAGGTTGGGCTAGCCTCGGGCTAAGTCCAAATCGAATGGTTAAAATGATCAAGGGAGATGTTGTGAATATTTTTAATGAAAAAATGAAGTGGAAATTTTGGGGCTAAGGCCATCAATTTGGTGAGATTTTGAGACATGGCCAATTTGGGGCAAATTTGGGGCTTTTTGGACTTAGGTTGAAATCAAATGAAATTGAGGCTTCACCAAGGCCAATTGAAGGTTAATTTTGATGTATGGGAATATTATTAAGGTTTTTCAACATAAATTGTGGCAGTTGATTTGGCCATGGGTTCAATTTGGTGGAACCAAGTCATGGGGCCAAAATTGGGGTTTTGATCTAATCAAAATTGGGCTCAAATGATGGACTAATTAGGCTTGAATTTGGCCTATATTGGTCATATCAAGAGTTAATTTGAGTTTAGAATTGAAATTCGGGTAAATTGAGACTAATTTGATAAGCATTTGAGGTGAATTGGGGAAAATATGTGCCTTTAAAGGGCAATTTGGGGGTTTTGATCAAAGATGGTCAAATTGGCCAAATTGGGTCATATGATAGTTGAGAAAAATAAAATTGGGAATATTTAGGGAGGTTTTGAGAAATTTTGGGATTTTTTAGAATTTTTGGAATTTTGGGCTAAGGAGGGGGGCATTTTGGTAATTTGGCCAATTTTGGTGATTTTGGATAGTTTGGGTGTTTTTAATGTGAAATGATTTTTGAACCAACTTGGGTATTTTGGAAAAATTTGGGAATTTTGGCCAAATTTGGGGTCCCAAGGGTATCTAAGTAATTTGGGGGAATTTAGGGGCAAAATGTTAAGTTGGGTATCTTGGTAGAGTTGGAGTGCCAACCACCATCAATAAGCCATGGACCAGTGCAAACCCCATTTTGGGTCCTCTATGTAGTGGTATTAGCTAAACGCTAGCCTAGGGATAGTAGGTTTAGGGGACCACCTACATGAGTCTCCCAAAAGTATCAAGGGACCAAAGCATAGAAGTTTAAGTTTTGGATTGTGAGTGCAAGTATATACCTTAAGCCCTAGACCAACACCTAAGGTTCAGCAGTCCTAAGGGTAACTCATCTTGTGTTCCCCCATAATGGCCCCACCTACTAAGTGCTAGAGGTTATGACCAATATGTGGAACTTCAAGTTGAGTAAAGAGGAGTGTAGAATTTCTAATGGTGAGGGTTCCTTGTAGTTTAGTCAATAGAAAAGTTCTATGGCTAGACCTTAGGCAACTAAAGCAGAAAAACTAAACCTCAACCAAAAGTGAGGTCAACAATAAAGCAATGTCCTTTAGAGGGTGGAGGGTCAATAGACCCTACAATATTAGTTCCCCAGGCCTCAAAGGGACAAGATGCTACAGTCGGATGCAGTGCACTCTAGAGTGGTGAGGAACTAGGCTAAAAATATGGCAATGATGGCACCACTTGGCGTAATCTATACAGTCAAGGGCCATCTAAGGCCAGCAATACCAAAGTTTCTTAATCTTGGCTTTCATCTTGAGACCTAATTGAAGAGACCCACAGAGACCGTCATGAACTTCAACCAATATTTTTTGAACTTCATCCTTCCCAACACATCAAAAACACATTTGGTCAAATGAGTGTCACTAAAGGTGCCATAGAATGGTAAATGATAGCGCTCTTCTTTGTATCTGAGTAGCGAGAGAGTGGTCATGTGGGAGTGTACCCCTCGTAATGTACAAGGTGATGGCTTGACATCAATTGTCCGGCGGCTTATCAAAAATAGAGAGGATTTTAATTTCTTCTCCAAGAGGGGCCACACTTCGGGGCTCAAGAGAGACCAGTGACATAACCCTTCTATCTTGGATCACAATTATCACACAGTTGCTAGTAGGACTCCACAGTTCCTTAGCAAGCTTAGCTAGAGCATCAGCCTTGTTGTTTAGGGAACGAGAGATCCTATCTAAGGTGACATCAGAGATGTGCTCTAGTAATGTCATAACTTTCTTATGATATATTAAGAGGTCTGGGCTTGAGAACTTTGTAGGTTCCTAGCACTTGATAGATAATGAGCTATGAATCCCTAAAAACTTTGATCCTTTTGATGTTCATATGGATGGCTAATTCCAATCCAATGATCAAGGATTGATTTTTTGCCTCGTTATTTGTGTGTGGCTCTATCAAACTATAAGAATAGCAAAGAATTCCATGCTAGGGGAAACAAAAATAAGGTCAATGCCAACTTTTACCCTCAGGGGGGAGGTGGTCATGATGGGCCTTCCTTTAAGGAAGATGCTCCATTGAAATATAGCTCCCACTCAGAATAATCTATGGCTAGCAGTTGCTTGTCAGGAAAGTCATCATTTAGTGGTGAGTCGACTGGGATTGGATGTGCCACTAGAAAATCAGCCAAATTCTATCCTTTGAAGACTTGTTGAGGGACATAAGATATGTCAAACTGCGATAAGAGCATGGTCCATCTCGCCAATCACCTAGCTAGAGTGGGGTGAGTCATCAAGTACTATAAGGGTTTTACCCTTGAGATTAAATCAATATAGTGTGAGAGCATGTAATTTCTCAACTTCTACACCAAGAACATCAATGCCAGATAGTGTTTTTTATTGGCAAATACTTCAACTTGGTCAGGATGAGGCACCGACTAAGGTAATATAAGGCACCTTCTTTCTCAGCTTTGTCTACCTGGGCCAAAAAAGCACCTACTGACTCTTTGAGAGCGACGATATAGAGTTTAAGGGGTTTTCCTAGGACAAGTGTAGCCAAAAATGGCAGGTTGAGCAAGCAAAGCTTGATGTCATCAAAAGCATCCTGCCATGCTCTGTTGCAATGGAAATGGGCATCCTTCTTAACTGAACTGAAGAAAAGACTATAGCGGTCGGAGAGATTTGAAAAAAACTTTTATATAAATATGAAGTTCCCATTAAGGGACCACAGTTGCATTAGGCTTCTAGGAGGTTCCATCACTATGATAAATTTGATTTAACTAGGGTCAATCTCTATACACCTGTGTCAGACTATAAAGCCCAGAAATTTCTCGGAAGAGACGCTGAAGGCGCACTTCAACGGGTTCATCTTCAACTCAAATTTTCTAAGGTGTTCAAAGACGGTCCTTACATTTGTAAGATGATCTTCTTCAGATCAACTCTCAACCACAACATTGATATAGCATTTTATCTCAAATGTAGCGATTCATCAAAGATTTGAGCCAAGGAATTATGGTAGGTTGCCCCAACATTTTTGAGACCGAAGCGCATGACATCATAACAGAAGATGCTAAAGAGCATGCGAAATGTGGTACGTTGTTTTTCCTTTGGGGCCATTCAAATCCAGATGAGCCATCCATTAATGAGAACATCGCATATGTAGAGGTGACATCTACCATCAACTCTGGGATTGGTAAAGGGAAATCATCTTTTAAGAAAGCCTTATCCAGGTCTAAAAATTCCATGCGAACTTATATTTGTCCATTCTTCTTTTGAATGGGTATGATGTTTGCGAGCCAAGTAGGGTAAGAAACTTCTCTAATGATGCCAGCCTTGATGAGATTTTTTATTTCTTCAATAACCTTTATCTTAATCTCAGGATGTATCCTCTTAGGTGTTTTTCTCGCAGGAATGACACTCAGATTAATAGAGAGATTATGTACTACAACCTCCGAGGATAAGCTAGTAAATTCAGAATAGCCCTAGGCAATGTAGTCCCAAAACTCCCTGAGAATCTTCATGACTTTGGCAGCCATGGAGGCAGACAGAAACATACTAATATAAGTGGGATGAGGTTCATCAAATGTGCTTGAGGTTACCTCAACTAACTCATCAACGATCAAAGAGACATCATCCTTTAGCTCGGGNGATTTTAAACGTTAATGAAAACCGATTACTCGTAAGAAGATTTGATAGGCGCCCTCACTTCTTGGCTTATTCAACCAGCACANGGCACTATACTTGCTATCAGAGGGAGAATTAGTCCTTATAGCTTTTTCTGTACCCTTGCCAATCAGTTCCAACTATTGCACAAAGCAGGAAGAGGTTTTAGAAGATTTCGATTATTTAGATGGAGAAGTGGGGTAGATGGTATGAAAGCTTGAAGTTGCCATGGATAGCTTCGCAAAATAAAACCGCTGAAGAAAAGAAGGATGAGATGAAGAGGTTAAATATGGTTTTGGAGGAGGAAATTTGATTGATTTATTCCTTGCTTCAATGAAGATTTAAATAAGGTTACAAGGGTTTAAGTAATGAGAAAAAAATAAATAAAGCAATATCAAATCTTAAAATAAGGAAATAAATAGCAACGCTCCTTATTTCAAAGATTTTAAACATTAATGAAAACCGATTACTCGTAAGAAGATTTGATAGGCGCCCTCACTTCTTGGCTTATTCAACCAGCACATTGGACCACGAGACTCTCCCAGGTCATTCCAAAATTTCTGTTCCCATATATGGCTAGCAAACAGTAATCACAAAATCCGCATCATTCGCAATAGGATTTGATTACTATTTGTTAAAAACTAACCTCAAAAACATCAAAACAACATCTCAAAATGGACGTCCCCTCGCAAGCCAAAGACAACGCTTTCAACTTACAAACAAATCCACATCGCCATGATCATTAAATGGTGAAGTATCATCCAACCCATTCAAACTGATTAGCTTGGAAAAATGTTTTATATTAACCAAAATAAGCGGAATCAGAACAGCATAGCGTAGCTACCTAAAAATTTAAAGAGTAATATCCCGTCTTACTTTTCCAAAAAAATTAGCAATTTCAAAATATTTCGTAGTTAAATCATCCTGCAAATTNGCGGAATCAGAACAGCATAGCGTAGCTACCTAAAAATTTAAAGAGCAATATCCCGTCTTACTTTTCCAAAAAAATTAGCAATTTCAAAATATTTCGTAGTTAAATCATCCTGCAAATTNATCACCCTAGGTATCATGAGATTAGGAAATCATTTTGCATGAGGCACTGGTGGTCGTAGCATCACCCCGCCTCCTCACATATCCTAAACTGGATCTGTCTACTGAGAGTCTATTCTACCACATAGCCTTACACGGTTTGTCTTAGCAAATAGGCCATCTTTCAAGCAATAATGCATCATCTAGCAACTTATAAATAAGAGGTAAACAATAATACAAAAGAGGTATATCCTCTACTTTATCATTATTATCATACATAGGCATTACATCAAAGCTAACTACATGAGAATCAACTTTGTAAAATAAAATGTCCTTCTCCTTATACTTGGTCTAGAAGGCACACAAAAAGTTTTGAGATCTTTGAATGTGGAAGCATGTGCAACCATCAATCCTCTGCAATTGCCTTGTGGCACGGGGTTGATAGTTAGCACCTCATTCTTCAACATCAACTTGGTCAGACGACGGACCATCACCACTGATGGCAACTAGAGAATCTCTTTATCGGAGCTGTCTGGAGTGCCACCTTGAGAACCTCTAGAATTGTCCACCTGGAGGGCTTTCTCTACCTCATAATCTATGTCAGATTCAACACATATTGTGACTTTAGAGGTCGGCAGAGTAGGGAGCCTTCTAGTAGGTTCCATTGCAAGTGGGGTGCATGACCTTTCCTCCTGCTTCACTATCTGCTTCCCTTCGATTAGGCAAGGGCTAGAAAGAGGAGGGGTACATGAACATCCCATGGTACTAGAAGAAGGTAGAGGTGACGTTCCATGTGGAACATAATATTTGACGTCATCTTATACACCAACTTCTTTTACGGAGAAGGACTGAGCATCACATAGAATAGAAAACTCTTCTCCTCCATGCATATATTTTATGCACTGATGGAGGGTCAAAGGTACAATCCCGTGTTCGTGAATCCAAGGTTGTCCAAGCAAGACTTTAAAGAACATATTCTTGTATTTGGCATGAAATTTGGCTTCACTCTTAAGTTCTCCAAATTGGAGAGGAAGGGTTATGAACCTTAGGGTCTTCTACCCCATCTCATTGAAGCCATTCAACATGATCTTATCGGAGCATAATCATTGCATGCCTAATGAGAGCAACTCAAGAGTGGGTGCATGAATGATGTTGAAAAAAGCACTGAGATCAACTAATATATGATTTAGAGTTGTGATGTATACTATAGCCTTTATGTACTAATGACGATAATGGTCTGCATTTCCCTACCATAAATCATCATCATAAAAGATGATGATGGCTATATCTTGTGAAAAATCTGCCTCCTTCATCCTCTCTTTGGCATAGTAGGCATGGAAGACTTCAAGATATAGAAGTGCTCTCACCAAAGACTCCCTCAATTTAGAAGATAGAAGGAGGGCATCATAGATGCTCAAAGATGTTGGCACCCTTTTTAGGTGCTCTAGTTCATTGTAATCTACCATGTTGGTAGGATTTCTAACATCTTTGCTTTGGACAGGGGCTTCATGGGGATCATATAAAACTTGGGTGAAAATTTTTGTATCTAATTTAAGTAAGGTGGGATTAACCAACTTTGAGGGAAGGAGCTTGTCGCTTTGCAGATAAACTTTCTGGATATCCTTGTTAGGAGACTTGGTGGGATCACTCTTAATGGGACATTCTAGGGGATCAGGCTCCATGGAAGAGGCCTAAGAAAAGATCATCTCACCTGCACCTTCTGAATAATCTTTTAACTCATCATAGATGCGGTAAGCACCTTCGAAGGGGGGTAATAATGAATATTGCTCCCCTTCTTCACTAAAAGTATATGTGTTGGATTGTGTTAAAATTATGAGAGCTAGCCATAAACACAGAGAAATACTCAGAAATGTTTTTTTTTATTGCTTCATTAGTAGTACAAAATGCTTTAGGGGGAACAGACTCCTACCTTGAGCTCATATTAGTAATAAAAAAGAAAGGATGTACTTTAACAACACATATTGTAGCAGTAGTAGTAGCAGAAGTGGATGGAATAACTGTAACGAGAACCATCCCAACTTTAACTGGAATAATAATTTGGGTTTTAATAATCAAAAATGAGGGAACAATCAAGTAAACTAATTTGGAAATTAGAACAACTAAGGGAAGAGTAATTACAGACCTACGTATCCTCCAGATTTCAATAGTAATCCACAATTTAAGGAGAAGAAGTTGTCTATAGAAGAAGTGGTGTTACAAATGTGAAATCAATTACAAAGTAAAAGAGCTACAATTAGAGATATTGAGAATCAACTAGGACAAATAGCAAATTTAATAAGTAACAAATCCTAAGGAACACTTCCTAGTAATGCAGAAGTAAAATCGAAAGACCAGAATAAATAGCATGTAAAAGCCATCAACTCAGAAGTGAAAGAGATTTGGAAGGTAGAGTTCAAAAAGAGACTAAAGTAGAGAGAGAAGAGATTGAAGAACCAAAAAAGGACACTCTAAAAGGTTTAGAGAGACATATTTCTCCACTTAAAGTTGATTTGGAAAAACCACCACCTCCATTTCCTCAGAGGCTTCGACAACAAAAGTTGGATAACCAATTTTCAAAATTCATGAAAATCTTTAAGAAGTTTACAATTAATATTCCATTTGTTGAAGATCTAGAACAATGTCAAGCTATGTAAAGTTTATGAATGATATTTTTATCAGGAAAAGGAAGTTTGAAGATAATGAGACTATTGCACTTAGTGAGGAGAGAAGTACTATAATTCAAAAAAAGCTTCCTGAAAAGCTTAAAGATCATGGTAGCTTTACAATTCCATGTGCAATAGGAGACAGATTTTATGGGAAAGCTTTATGTGATTTGAAGCAAGCATCAACCTTATGCCATTATCAATATGAAATTCCACATTATCAACTTTTCTATTGACCAAACTTAGAAAATTAGAAAAGGTACCCTCACCATTAGAAATTCAAAACTCTTCTCTTTACTCAACTTGAAATTCCACATATTGACCTTAACCTCTAGCATTTAGTAGGTAAGATCATTATGAGAGAATTCAAGAAGAGTCCCTATAGGATTACTTGGCCTTAGGATTCACCCTGGGTGTTGACTTGGAACTAGGGTACACCATATCTTCACAATACATTAGTCTATGACTCATTTAGAATGGATATCTATCCAATTCTATTTGAAATA
>JXCR01072995.1:154367-167941 GCA_002079205.1 Phalaenopsis hybrid cultivar
GTCGTATAAGATTCAAGTAATGTTGAATCTCTTGACAACAAAACTATTCGATTTAGAAGGTTGATTTGAGGTTGACAAGCTCATTAATCCTATTATGTGAGATAAAAAACCACTCACAATAACAAATAGTAATGGCCACAACAACATAGCCAATATCAAAGGGGAGGATTGAAAAAAAGCTAATTGATTCAGTATCCCTTGTGTAAGAATGGGAGTTACGCACATACTATTGATTATAGTTTAATTATGGGAGGGTGCATTTACATCATTTACTATTAAAAACTATGAGAATTATTATGGAGAAAGATTGGAATATCCTTAAAAAAAATGAACAAATAGATAAAGATCCCCTCATTCAAATCATTGGAGGAGATTGTTCCAATTGTAAAGAATACTTGAATCATGTAGAAATCCTAAGAGCAATAGTTATCCATAAGTTATGCACCATTGTCATCAATTACGAGAACTGCATAGTAGCAATACTGTATCACAACAAGACTTGCGTTGCAACAAGAACTACAGCAGAAAGAGACCTATATATCATACCAAGGCCTACAACTCGGCATAATTTACTTTGCAACAAGAACTCATGGCTTTGCACAAATGTAATAAGAAAAATGAAACAAACAACCTATGCCGCAACAAGACTTACATTGTAACAACATTTATGCCATAGCCTTACATGTAGATAGGCTCGCATTGCATCCTAAAGCACCACAACACCCAAGATTTAACCAATAACTCTGAGAATATTACAGCTATCTTCATAAGGGTTACCTTACAACTACCCCTGAGTACAGCAGCATAGCCACTCCATTGCACACTTCTACAATATTTGTAGCTTATTTTTGTATCCCCAATATCAACTTTCTTGATTATCGAAGAGGCATCTTATATTGAAGTCCTTCCAACATCCTTAGAGATGGAACACCCTTATACATTGTTGTCTATAATTGGTAGTCAATTATTATTGAACATGGAAAAATATATCTCCAGTTAAAAATGTCAATCGATTTATCAATCCACAAAGGTGGCTGATTTTATGGTGATTTCATTCAATGCCTTGTAATTGATGCACATTTGTTGATTACCTTTTATTATTTTATTTTTTTTGGAAGTGATGCTATTAGTGGTCTACATAGCAAAGAGCTCATTTGTATGGCCCTTGTTCCATTAGATGGAGTAGTTATTACATAATCTCTTCTTATTCAAGTTAAGAGAGTTGATAAATCATTTGATTTAATATAAAGTCTCTCTCAAAAAATGAGAATTTATGCTCCACAATTCTATTGACAACAAACACATGACCAGTTGGAAACAAAAGGATAGAAATCTTCACAATAGTTGGTTAAGCTGCTTTATTAGAGTACATCAAATACTAAAAAAATTAAATAAGTACTTTCGTGTCCTATAATCTCACATAGGAGAAACAATATTTTTACAACTCACATCTTCTAAGAAAATGAAGAAGCAGCAATACAAAACTAAAATTGGCCTAAATAATCTTTTTAACTTGCCTGAGAAACTTTAAAAAAATAGAGAGATTGCTTGAGACTACGAGTTTTTAATCATCTTTATTAATCAATACTTCTACCACTTTTAGGAGCAAATGGTGGCACACTCCAAAAGATTCGGACTTCATAATTCACATGACAAATATCTAAAAGAGTAACCTTATAATTAACATAAAAAATTCAATTCTCCATAATCCCAAGCTTGAAAATGAATTAGTTGTCCCATTTGTGTATTCAAACTCCCTCTAAGCCGNTCCAGGCACTATACTTGCTATCAGAGGGAGAATTAGTCCTTATAGCTTTTTCTGTACCCTTGCCAATCAGTTCCAACTATTGCACAAAGCAGGAAGAGGTTTTAGAAGATTTCGATTATTTAGATGGAGAAGTGGGGTAGATGGTATGAAAGCTTGAAGTTGCCATGGATAGCTTCGCAAAATAAAACCACTGAAGAAAAGAAGGATGAGATGAAGAGGTTAAATATGGTTTTGGAGGAGGAAATTTGATTGATTTATTNCGTTCCACATTCAACATCATCAAATTGTAGCTGGAAAACCTCTAACAAGTAAAGGTGATATCTAGATGTGCATAGCCATACTGAAAAAAGTTTTAAAAACAAAAAAAGTTTGATCCCACCATCCAAGTTCTCAGTATCGACAATCATGTCACATATTGGTACCAACTTCATATAACCTTGAATGAAATTCACTTATTTTGCACAAAATTACAGCATATATTTCTCTTTATCTTGTGGTGTTCCATCATAATCATTGCCCGCAACTTAGGAGACCATCATCCTCGTGCCTTAATTTCCATTATGGGGAGAACGTTGCATAATGTGAAGTAGCAATGTCTACTGTCTAAGAAGTCTGCTCTGAAAAAGATTAGAATTGTCTTCCAATTTAGCAGTCCTGAGAGAAACTCCCAGATTCATAGTTTCTTCTTCATATTGGTCGAAGTCAAATTTCTGAGTAAAATCAACTAACTTTTGCACCTATTTTTTCCATAATTCTTCCTTTCTTACACAATCCATAATTCATGTTCTAATACCAAATTTAATCACAATCTCAAGGCTTACAAATTTTAGAAATCCTAACTGAGAGCTCTAAAGCATTGAAAGATTAATATAATTTATCCCAAGCGCTAAGTTTACTGCCAAAGGGGGAATTAGTCATTGTAGCTCTTTCCGTTCACCTGCTAATCAATTCATGTTATTGAATGAAGCAACAAGACACTTTAGGGGGGCTTCAATTCAAAAAATGTTTGGAATATATCATCTAAATTCTCTATACTCCTCAAACTAGGGTTGCAAACGAGCCAAACACGAGAGAGTCTCAGCTCGTGTTCGGCTCGTTTATATTTCGAGCACAAAAAGTGTGTTCGTGTTCGGCTCGTTTACTCAGCTCGTTTGCTTAACGAGCCGAACACAAGCTCTTCACGAACAAAAAATCGTTTTNAGCTCATTTGCTCGGCTCGTTTGCTTAACGAGCTGAACACGAGCTCTTCACAAACAAAAAGTCGTTTTGACAATCCTAATCACGTAGCCATAAGATGTTTAGGATTGGGGCAAGATTTAAAAATTATTGTTTATATTAAAACATCATTTAAATCTAATTNGCTGCCAAAGGGGGAATTAGTCATTGTAGCTCTTTCCGTCCTTTCCGTCCACCTGCTAATCAATTCATGTTATTGAATGAAGCAACAAGACACTTTAGGAGGGCTTCAATTCAAAAAATGTTTGGAATATATCATCTAAATTCTCTATACTCCTCAAANTTAGCTCTTTCCGTCCTTTCCGTCCACCTGCTAATCAATTCATGTTATTTAATGAAGCAAAAAGACACTTTAGGAGGGCTTCAATTCAAAAAATGTTTGGAATATATCATCTAAATTCTCTATACTCCTCAAACTAGGGTTGCAAACGAGTCGAACACGAGAGAGGCTCAGCTCGTGTTCGGCTCGTTTATATTTCGAGCACAAAAAGTGTGTTCGTGTTCGGCTCATTTGCTCGGCTCGTTTGCTTAACAAGCTGAACACGAGCTCTTCACAAACAAAAAGTCGTTTTGACAACCCTAATCACGTAGCCATAAGATGTTTAGGATTGAGGCAAGATTTAAAAATTATTGTTTATATTAAAACATCATTTGAATCTAATTTAATAATTTTTATTCTATTTTCTTAATTAATACTTTTACTTGATTATAAATCTTATAAATGATCAATAGTATTTCATGCCAAAAAGAGTCAAATACGAACGAACAAATCTTTGTTCGTGTTCGGCTCGTTAACTAAGCGAACGAACCGAACACAAGCTGTTCGCGAACGAGCAGTTTTGACAGCCCTACCTCAAACAATTGTTGAACTGTGGCAGTCCTGGGAGATACTTCAAAATTTGACATTTCTTGATTACTTGTAGATTCTTCATGTTGATTAGCTCTGAAGTTTGAGTGAAAACANTTGTTCGCGAACGAGCAATTTTGGCAGCCCTACCTCAAACAATTGTTGAACTGTGGCAGTCCTGGGAGATATTTCAAAATTTGACATTTCTTGATTACTTGTAGATTCTTCATGTTGATTAGCTCTGAAGTTTGAGTGAAAACAGAGCTTACATTCGCTCATATAGTGCCGTAATTCCCCTTTCTTACAAAGGCCATAATTCATGTTATAATACCAGATTTGATCTCAATCTCAAGGGTATCAAATTTTAGAATTCCTAAGAGAGAAATCTAGACTTTTGCAGAACAAATATGATTTCTCCCAAGCACTATACTTGCTATCAGAGGGAGAATTAGTCCTTATAGCTTTTTCTGTGCCCTTGCCAATCAGTTCCAACTATTGCACAAACCAGGAAGAGGTTTTAGAAGATTTCGATTATTTAGATGGAGAAGTGGGGTAGAGGGTATGAAAGCTTGAAGTTGCCATGGATAGCTTCGCAAAATAAAGCCACTGAAGAAAAGAAGGATGAGATGAAGAGGTTAAATATGGTTTTGGAGGAGGAAATTTGATTGATTTATTCCTTGCTTCAATGAAGATTTAAATAAGGTTACAAGGGTTTAAGTAATGAGAAAAAAATAAATAAAGAAATATCAAATCTCAAAATAAGGAAATATATAGCAACGCTCCTTATTTCAAAGATTTTAAATGTTAATGAAAACCGATTACTCGTAAGAAGATTTGATAGGCGCCCTCACTTCTTGGCTTATTCAACCAGCACATTGGACCACGAGACTCTCCCAGGTCATTCCAAAATTCCTGTTCCCATATATGGCTAGCAAACAGTAATCACAAAATCCGCACCATTTGCAATAGGATTTGATTATTATTTGTTAAAAACTAACCTCAAAAATATCAAAACAACATCTCAAAATGGACGTCCCCTCGCAAAACAAAGACAAAGCTTTCAACTTACAAACAAATCCACATCGCCATGATCATTAAATGGTGAAGTATCATCCAACCCATTCAAACTGATTAGCTTGGAAAAATGTTTTACATTAACCAAAATAAGCGGAATCAGAACAGCATAGCGTAGCTACCTAAAAATTTAAAGTGCAATATCCTGTCTTACTTTTCCAAAAAAATTAGCAATTTCAAAATATTTCGTAGTTAAATCATCCTGCAAATTGAATTATGAGTAATATTTAAAATTAACTACACCTCCAATGGGAGAAGAGTCATAATCAATTCAAAAAGAAGAAAAAAGGATGCATGGAAAACATGTTCAAGCAAAAGAAGCGAACACTTGGATGTCCAAAAAATGTTAAAATCAACACCACAAGATTGAAAGAACAATGCATAGGGAAAAAAAAAAAAGAAAAGTAGCTACCTCATTTTTCAGCTGCATCATAGCATCATAAATAGCAAAACCTTCAGTCTCCATTCCAACCTGCAAATGACAAAATAAACAAGAGATGTATAACTTTTATATGCATTAATGTAGTAGTTGTGCTGCAGAAGCACCATTAAAACTGAGACAATGTAATAATGAACCAACAGCGACAAAAGCAACCGCTAGATGATACCACAAACCTGCATGATTGGCTTGTTAGAAAACAAAATCCGGTGGAGTTGTAATACCAAGTAAGCACACAATCTGTGCTATGTTTAAAAAATCCCAGTGGTCTAAAATGTCAAAATCCTCTTAAAAAAAAACTTATCACGATAACAAATCTTGAAAAACTATTTCCCTATATGCCTAGAATAAAAGTGTAGATATTCGTGCTACTAGAATTGGAAAGGACACCCTACAAATCGATATTCATTTTTTAAAACGTAAGCATAAACCGGAATGCCACTGGGATGGATTTGAGGAAAGGAAACTCTTTTGTTTATAAAGAAAAATTCTCTTAACAAAAAGAAACTTTGAGAGTATAGAGTGTTGGATGAGATAACCATAATCCTCCTTGGACAAAATGATTGAATCAGAATAAGCAGAAGTGCTAAAGGCAATCATAAAAAAGCTAGAGACAAGCTGAGCAATAAAGGGATATTCGAACTTGGGCCAGCAACATTTCGAGGAATGAATAGTGCATTCACAATGAGAGCAAATAAAAAGGGTACTTCGTCCACAGCTATGAAAATAACGATGTCTCATAGCAATGGCAGAGTGGTGAAAAGCTGGTGGAGAGAGCCAACAAAATCGATTGACCCAAAGGACTCAATAGTGTTTGACAATATTGAGAATGATAGATTCACTCGTCATCAAAGATTGTACAAGTTAAAAGGAAGGATGGAAACTTAGAAAAAGTTATGACAGCAAAAATGGTCATATCAATATTAAATGGCGTGTATCTATGGTAAATGGCATGTATTGTAGAAGCTCATCCCACTTCCTTGCAAGAAACTATATTAATCCAAAAAAGGAAAATCATGTCGTTACATAGAAAATATTTCATAATGTATGGTGTAGACTAAAGAGATGTCATTTTATTAGAATGGTCATTTACATACAAACCACACAATTCTAATGAATTTATATATTTAAAATCTAAAGTTGATTTTTATATTTATAAAACTCAAAAATTTCATATCACATAAAAAAATACCAATATCATTAACTTTTCAAAAATGAAATACACATTTTCATGCATAGATTAAATTGTTTGAATGTAGATATCAAAGTGACGAGGGGCAAGGGAGAGGACCGAACGGTTCTGTCGGCGATAAAAAGTTGGGGTGTGGTGAGTCGCCCGTAAGAAGCTGTCGGTCGCCGGAATTGAAATCTCATCGCCCGCTTCGGAATGACGTTTTAATTTGCATATAGATTTAAGTTTAGAAAAATATAAAATCAAATTGACCCAATAATTTTCACAGTTTAAATGAAAGAGCACTCTACCTCAAACTCTGTATCTATCCCGAGGGATAAACACAAGACTTGAGGATGAGGCTTGGTCAAATAAACTAAGAAATATATGACGTCTGTTTGGTCAGCGAAACCGTTTTATTTGCCGACAAATTTCCCTATTTAATATGAAAAATTAAATAGGATTTATTTTAAGCTGAGTTCGGAAAAACTTCCTATAAGAGTAAATCCCTATTGTTAATTACATCTTAAATGACCGAAGTCACTTAAGAATACTCTCGATAAAAATCAGAAAAAATTATCTTCAANAAACTTTTCAAAAATGAAATACACATTTTCATGCATAGATTAAATTGTTTGAATGTAGATATCAAAGTGACGAGGGGCAAGGGAGAGGACCGAACGGTTCTGTCGGCGATAAAAAGTTGGGGTGTGGTGAGTCGCCCGTAAGAAGCTGTCGGTCGCCGGAATTGAAATCTCATCGCCCGCTTCGGAATGACGTTTTAATTTGCATATAGATTTAAGTTTAGAAAAATATAAAATCAAATTGACCCAATAATTTTCACAGTTTAAATGAAAGAGCACTCTACCTCAAACTCTGTATCTATCCCGAGGGATAAACACAAGACTTGAGGATGAGGCTTGGTCAAATAAACTAAGAAATATATGACGTCTGTTTGGTCAGCGAAACCGTTTTATTTGCCGACAAATTTCCCTATTTAATATGAAAAATTAAATAGGATTTATTTTAAGCTGAGTTCGGAAAAACTTCCTATAAGAGTAAATCCCTATTGTTAATTACATCTTAAATGACCGAAGTCACTTAAGAATACTCTCGATAAAAATCAGAAAAAATTATCTTCAAGGACTTCAAAAGTATGAGACTTTTCATGAAATCGAACAAGGAGGTGTGAAAGGGGAATTGCTCAAATTTGGAACATTTATTACAGAATCCAAAGGAAGAAGAACTAGGGGATGTAACAGATCCAGAGGAGATCCTCGGTGACTTCCCAGTCTACCCTATGGTTTGGCTTCAGTTTCGAGGAGAAATATTCAAGTGTTTTATCCTGCCAATTTTATTTAATTAGGGCTTACATTCGTGTGAAACGATCACACGAATAGCCTGAAAGATGTGAGGATTTAGGTCGTAACGAACGACAACCTCAAAATTCTAAAACGAGTTAGGGTTTAGATCGTACAGTAGAGCTATACAAATGCCTAAAGAAAATGTTGAGAATTTATGTTGCGTTTGGCGAACAATCTCGAAATCCTATGGATTGTCGTTTTAATTTCTAGGAAATAAATGGTTTAGCTAAGGAAGATGGTCGTGCTGCCCACCGCGCTAGTTTCAAACTTCTTGTCGTGATAAGTTTAAGTTTTCTAGGGTGTCATGTTATAATGCCAAATCCAGTGGCCCTATCGTTGTAGTTCTTCAGATATTTTATGGAGAACATGTTGAAGTTGTATAGTGTATAGCATAACAGTAGAATATGTAGCACAGGACAAGCAGTAGAGTATGCAGTAGAGAGAACAGTACAACATCCGAGGTAAAGGAAAAGTAAAAAAAATACAGCATGTAGATGATTTGCAAGAAAGTAACATGCTGTAAACATAAAACAAACCTGTATACCTGAGAGGCTCGTTGTTCCTTAGGTGTAATTGATGCAACAGATACAAGTAACAAAACTTGAGAAAACATACTGAAATGTTTTATATAAACGAAAACAAAGAAACATCATCCAGAAATCTCGAGAAAGATCGTCAAAATACTCATGACAAGAGAAATGCGAGGAAATCAACAAATCAACAAATCGATTAAAATCGTAGAAAACACGGGAAAATCCCGAAAAGATACCACGAGTGCTTTGTCCAAAAATTCCAAGAAGAACATATCAACAAATCGATTAAAATCGTAGAAAACACGGGAAAATCCCGAAAAGATACCACGAGTGCTTTGTTCAAAAATTCCAAAAAGAACATATGAAAAAATCCGAAAAGAGGGGGACCGCAAGCACTCGGGTCGGGGCTAGGCTCAACTATATATTAGTACTCGAGGATCGTCGAAGGCTACTCGGTCACCCGGATGTATAAAGTTCGCCACTTAACTAGAAGGGTGTCATATTGAACCTAACTCAGGAGGGTACTCCTTAGCATAAACAAGTGATCAACATGTGAACAACCGATGTTTAAAATGTATTTAAAATTTATATTTTCAGCATGCACATAGGTTTCGAACATGCAAAAATTGGGTTGTATCAATTTTGTTTGTAGCAAAAAATGTATTTTTATTTTAGAAAAAGATATATTTGTTTTTATTAATTTTGTTTTTATCAATTTTGAAAAGTAGTTATCCACGAATCGATCGCACTGTCGGGCATAAGGCTACCAACAACTTAAGAAGATTCGGGTCAACTCCCGCTAGTCTTGTGCCGATGAATGATATTAGTATCCTACAGCTCACCGGGTTCCTGAATCAAATCCTGATGGGTTCCTGAATCGGATCCTGATGTCGTAGGATGACATATCACTCTGCTCTATCTCCGATGTAACTTTGTCATCACTACCCTAAGCCCTAAAATAAAACCGACCTACTTGCGATCTTGTCTGATGGTTTCACGTATAGCAAAAGGTTATATATGGACACTTATGTATCGGATATAAGCATCAAAAACCGAACCAAGAAGCAAGGAAAAAAAAAGAACAAAAATGAGGTCAGAGAGAGGGGGGACTGATCCACCTAAAATATTGAAAAGAACGGAGAATGAATCAGCTCTCAAAACTCATGACGAAAAAGACTTGAAAAGGAAGACCCGAAGATCCTTGAATCAATCCGAAAGGATATCACTTTCTCACATTTTTATAAATGACTTAACCCGAGTCAAAATGACCTCCTAACATCGGTATCCAAACCCCAAATATATCTTTTATGAAATCAATTCTTCTCAGCCAAATATTCTCCCAAGATAAAATTCGGAAATCTCCCAAACTTCATAAATCAAGCAAAAGGAAAGTGACATCGGGGAAACCACCACTAGTATTTCCAAACCCATACAAAAATCAGGATCTTCCAACTGTCAAATTAATCAATAGCCTCATATATCAAATAAGCATAAAATCTTCCCATAGAACGAGAGAAATGTTCACGGTCGGGGTCAATATAGGAGGGTATAGCCACCAAGGGTTTTGATCAAGACAAAATAGGGCCAAAGAGACTCACGGCCAAGGCAATCCAAGGCACAAAAGGAGCGGAGGCTCACGGCCAAGGNTCGGGGAAACCACCACTAGTATTTCCAAACCCATACAAAAATCAGGATCTTCCAACTGCCAAATTAATCAATAGCCTCATATATCAAATAAACATAAAATCTTCCCATAGAACCAGAGAAATGTTCACGGTCGGGGTCAATATTGGAGGGTATAGCCACTAAGGCTTTTGGTCAAGGCAAAATAGGGCCAAAGAGACTCACGGCCAAGGCAATCCAAGGCACAAAAGGAGCGGAGGCTCATGGCCAAGGCAACCAAAGGTACTAAAGAAGCCCACGGCCACGGGAGCAACAGGAAAACTACCCAAAGTATTGCTTTTGATATGTAAGAGAGTGAATGGACAAGCTTGTATAAATCATTCAAACCGGCTTCAATTTCCCCCAAGTAAGACATAAGAAATATGCTCAATTTATTTTTGATCACCTCACTCTATAGATAGTGCAAATGCACATGTTTTTGGATGGCAAACTTGATTCATCCATAACATTCAAGTCACCCTAAGTTCGGCAGGAAGAGTCAAACAACCCCGGGTAGCCTACCAACAAGCCCATGGGTGGAGCTAAGAACAAGCATGGACCAACTCCACTACAAGCCTTCGGGTAAGAGCAGAAAAAGGCACAAGACAAGCCCCCAACAAGCTCTCGGGTAAGAGCAGAAAAATGGCACAAGACAGGCTCTCAACGAGCTCTCGGGGAAGGGACAGAAGCAAGCAAAGGGCAACCACCAAAACTCTCGAGTAGGGACCAATATAAGGCATCAATCATGGGCTCTCGGGTAGGGACTAAGGCAAACAAAAATCAAACCCAAACCACTCCTTGGGCAGGGACAGGACAAGACAACATTGAGCTCCCAAATAGGGGTTAAAGCAAATAAAATCGAACATTCCCACAGCTATGAAACAGGGACAGGAATAAACACCACAACAGGCTCTTGGATAGGTGCTAAAACAAGTAAACTGAGCTCCCAAATCAAGCCAAAATAAATCCCTCAAGGTTAACAAGTAAAGCTCACATACCCAAAACAAGATCTCAATCTAGAACCCAACCTCCAACCCTTCCAAGTTGAAAACCTAGCCCCTAAAGAGATCAAATCAAAACTTTAAAGGCTAATCAAATGCAGTATATGATAGCAAATCCAAACCCAGCCATTTTTAGGCAAACCGAAAACCAGCAGGGGCAAAAGGAATAAAACCACACCCCAAATCAAACAAAAATAAGCCTCATAATCAGGCAAGAGTCAAGAGCTAGAGCAGGTAAGACCGAGCCCCAATGGAGGCCAGAAACCGAGCCACTCAAGGCTAAAACAGGGCCCAAGCATAGATAGAAACTCAAGCTTTAACATAAATTAAAGTCCCAGCTACTTCAAGGTGAAACCGACCCATTTAGAACCAAAGAGTAGTTCACATGTCTTTTGAAACATCAAGATATAGAGCCAACATATGTCTTAAACAAGAGCAACAATATAAAGAGTATAGTTAGGCCCCCAACTTAAATATTCCAAGCATGAAACAACTTCCAATAGAAGTTTAAACAAAGTGATGCCTCGTGAGGTGCTAAACCCAACCACCAAAACAAGTTACAAGACTTGTCGAATTAAATAAATCCTCCCATAACATGCATTCCAAGCAAGGAAGAGCCATAAGAAACCAAAACCGAGCCCCCAAACATGCATGAAAGGCCAAATAAACTTTTCAAAATCTCATACTAATAAGAATAAATGAAAAGCCTCATAATACATATCCCAACATGATTGCAAGACGAGCCAGCATCAGCTCAAAGCTACATTTTCAATTATTTCAACTAGCTTTTGAACAAAAAGAGAAAAAAGAAGCTAGCATCGTCTCAAAGCCACGTTTCAACCTTCTTATTCACAGTAATAGAAATATGTCATAGTTTTACCATTTTAAGCAAGTAGGGAAAAGAGAAAAGCTGATAACATGCTATACTTTTATCCTTCTAAACAGGTAATCAAATCTAGCCCTTAAAGTATGTTTGCATTTCTATTCCTAGATGCTTGAGTCTCATGTATTCAAAAATATAAGTGCCAACTAAGTCAGCATGCTGTATCACCCATCGCACCAAGCTAACAGGGGTTCGACAGGGCAAAACCGAAAAAAGGGCAAGGCACAAAAGGGGAAAAGGTATCTCCTTGAAGCAAAAGAAAGTAACACAGGGACTTTAAAGGCACTCCCCAACTTCAACTCCTCCAACAGCAAGAGGAAACCAATTCAAGCACTAGAAAATTAAAGAAGTGAAAAAAGAAAATGACAGAGTTTCCTCCCTCAGAGATATTCGGCATACCCTCAGGGCTACAAAACTGAGCTCTAATATATACCAAAGAAGGAGAAGAATGATTAAGAAGATACGACAGAAGGATCGAGCGCAGAGGATACGATCCTCGCAGAGGCCACGCTTTGCGGCAAGGAGGGTCGAGAGCAGAGGATACGGTCCTCACAAAGGATAGGATCCTCGGCAATGATAAGGGGATGGGTCGCCTGCGAGGTTGTCTCACGTGCGAGAGGAACGAGCGCGGGGACGAAACTCCAACGGCACAAAGGAGTGGGTCAGGTGAAACCGAGCGAACCGCAGTTAGGACAGGGGTCCATGAGCGCGAGAGGAAGAAATGGGAGGGGAAATAAACTAGGTTAAGGATTTTTTTAACATAAGTTATTAATTATAATAATAATAATAAAAAAANCCCCAACAAGATCTCGGGTAAGAGCAGAAAAATGGCACAAAACAGGCTCTCAACGAGCTCTCGGGGAAGGGACAGAAGCAAGCAAAGGGCAGCCACCAAAACTCTCTAGTAGGGACCAATATAAGGCATCAATCATGGGCTCTCGGGGAGGGACTAAGGCAAACAAAAATCAAAACCAAACCACTCCTCGAGCAGGGACAGGACAAGACAACATCGAGCTCCCAAATAGGGGTTAAAGCAAATAAAATCGAACATTCCCACAGCTATGGAACAGGGACAGAAATAAACACCACAACAGGCTCTCGGGTAGGTGCTAAAACAAGCAAACTGAGCTCCCAAATCAAGCCAAAATAAATCCCTCAATGTTAACAAGTAAAGCTCACATACCCAAGACAAGATCTCAATCTAGAACCCAACCTCCAACCCTTCCAAAGTGAAAACCTAGCCCCTAAAGAGATCAAATCAAAACTTTAAAGGCTAATCAAATGCAGTATATGATAGCAAATCCAAACCCAATCATTTTTAGGCAAACCGAAAACCAGCAGGGGCAAAAGGAATAAAGCCACACCCCAAATCAAATAAAAATAAGCCTCATAATCAGGCAAGAGTCAAGAGCTAGAGCAGGTAAGACCGAGCCCTAATGGAGGCCAAAAACCGAGCCACTCAAGGCTAAAATAGGGCCCAAGCATAGATAGAAACTCAAGCTTTAACAGAAATTAACGTTCCAGCTACTTCAAGGTGAAACCGACCCATTTAGAACCAAAGAGTAGTTCACATGCCTTTTGAAACATCAAGATATA
>JXCR01072995.1:169855-225791 GCA_002079205.1 Phalaenopsis hybrid cultivar
TAATAATAATAATAATAAAATATTATTTATTATTATAATTAACACATAAATATGTATTTTCCCCAAAACGTGCCGTCGCAATGAAATGAACGTCTCCTCTAGGCAAAATTGATGTTCCGGACGCATCGGCGCAGTCTGTTTCGTCATTCAGAGTCGTTTAGATGAACTCGTCGACGATTGAGACGAAAACACGTCGCGACCCGAATCACGTCAAAAACTCGGCTCAAATTCGATTAAACAGGACGGCGAAGAACGTGGCAGCGTCAAATCAACGAGTACAGTTAATCCTAAAGCCGACGGTCCTATAGGAATACTCCCTGAGTTCCTTCAAAGTAGTCTTACCTGCTAAACAATAGCGGTCAAAACTACTATATGGAATGTCAAGTCGAGCGAAGAAAAGTTCAGAATTGCTAACAGGGATGGCTCATTCACTAGTTTTCTAGGAGTAGTCGACAGAAAGGTCCTACGGCTAGATCCTAGGCTACTAAGGAGGGGAAAACCGCACCTCGATCGAAAGCAAGGTCAACAGGTCCTCAAGGCAGAGATAATAAGGAAGTCTACATTTGATTTTTATTGATTTAGAAAAAGCTTACGATAAGGTTCCAATAGATATCCTTTGGATAGTTCTTAAAAAGAAACGTGTTGTTATGACTTATATTCAAGTCATTAAAGATATGTATACAAGAATTGTTATTTGCGTTCGAACAGAGGATTAACCAAATATTTTCCTACTTCTGTTGGTTTACATCAGAGATCGGCTTTAAGCCCATAACTTTTAGCTTTAGTTATGGATGGTCTTACTAGAAACTTACAGGAGGATGTACCATGGTGTATGTTTTTTGCTGATGATATCCTTCTTGTGGATAAAGCGAAAGAAAAGCTCAGGAAAAACTTGTTTTATGGAGGTCTATCTTGGAGTCTAAATGCCTTCGTTTGAGTAGAACTAGATCTGAATACATGGAAAATAATTTTAGTAGTAGTAGCTCTAGTGAGAGAAATGTAACTATTGGTAATCAAATTATTAAAATGTGTGAACGCTTTAAATATCGAGTCTATTGTTCAAAATGATGGTGATATTCATGGGGATGTTAATAGTAGAATTCAAGTAGAGCATGTTATTGGATTTAAGTAAGAAGTAAAAAATTTATAGCCAATTTACGCATGTTAAAAGTAAGAATATTAAGATGCATGTGTAATAAAAATGAGAATATAGATTGAGAAATAATTGCATCAGACAAATAGTGTGAGCTGCATTTATTCCAGAAAAGATATTGGAGAATAGACTATTATGGCATTTACAACAAATAATACAAATGTACCCCACAAGACGAATACACAAAATCAGTGTTGAATGATTAGGAGGGACAAAGGTAAACAAAGGTAACATGTTAGAATGATTATGTCAAAGCAAATATGAGCCATCATTTGAATATAAACTAATGTACAATATACTTAGTGGTTTAGATGTATAAAAAAAAGGCAAAAAAGCACCAATAAGATAGATGTATAAAATTAAGGTGAATGATTTGAAAGAGAGAGAGAGGAAAAAAGTAATATGAGTAGAACTATATTAAAAAAGATTTGGTAGAATAAGTTTAATGCCTCAAGCAGCACTTAGTAAAAACAAATAAAAAATATTGATTCATAAAGCTAACACAAAATAAATAGAAGTAAACGACAAAGATGAAGGCTTGATGCATTATTCTCTGAAAGAAATACAACTTTGACCTAGAGCTAACAAGGCGTGAAACTCCGCGTGAACCAAAATGACTTAATCTGGAACTTTGAGGTGGTTCTCAAAATGTCAAACAATAAATTTTTATCCATCGTCCATCTATCCATTTGTGGCTTAAATTTGTTAAAAATCAACACAGTTTTTTTCCCAAGGTTCCGTTAAGTTAATTAAAAGTGAAACAAGCTAAGAGAAATTTAGTTAAAAAGTGCACCGGTAAACCAAAATGTTTTCCTGCATGAGCCTCTGCTGCAGCCTAAATAAAGTAATATGTCCTTATGAAGTTTGAGAATAGCTGTCAAACAGGGATAGCAAGAAGCCTACGTAAAGCTAATTCAGACCAAGTTCTACATGGCCGTTAGATCAGCAATCATAAACATGGATATGCCAACAACTCAACATATTAACCAAGCTAATAATAATGACTCTTAACAAGGTATCTCATACAATCACAAAAAAAAAAGCTGCAGGAGTATTCATGGTAGCTAAATTGAATTAGCTTTGAGAAAAGACAAGAAATAACTTGAAAGCTAAGTTAACTAAAGAATGAGTTATTTTTTGTTCGCTCAAATGAAATTCATAAGTTTCCTAGCGAAATAATTCATAAATTCAACCCAACATAAAGATTAAACGAAAAAATTGTATGAAGATAATTCTGGGGAGGCTGAACATTCATATATGCTAAAACAAAAAATGATATTACGTACAGTTTCACCATCATCACGTGTAGTTCCAGTTAAATTGATGTAACTTGAGAGCTAAGTTAACTAAAGAATGAGTCATTTTTTGTTCGCTCAAATGAAATTCATAAGTTTCCTAGTGAAATAATTCATAAATTCAAAGCAACATAAAGATTAAAGAAAACAATTGTATGAAGATAATTGTGGGTAGGCTGAACATTCATATATGCTAAAACAAAACATGATATTACGTACAGTTTCACCATCATCACGTGTAGTTCCAGTTGAATTGATGTAAAGATAGATTGGTTGCTTTGGATCCATCCATTGCAGGTACATCAGTTCAGCAATAACCAGCTCCGTTACAGCAGGCACCAGCTAAACAAGAAAGAATAGTTCAACAAAAGATTTCTAGAATTGTATGCCACCTTATTGTTTGAAAGATGACCAAAAAAATAAAAAAGATAACAAGTACAACAAAATTAACAAAATAAAAAAAAATTTGTATTTTTTTTCCTTGCGGAATGAAAACCAAGAGTGCAATATTAACAAAGTTGTAACTGCAATATAAAAAAGGTTTTATCATAAAACGAATCAACGACAGTGTAAACCTACTTGGCCATTTTCATAAAGCAGGAAGGTCATAACACTTACAGGCATGCCAATATAGACAATTCGCCCATGAAGTAGCAAGGATGGCAAATCTGGTGGAGGTTTTCTTGGCCTGTGCTCATTGTAGCTAACAGAACGCTCCACCTAGTTCAGGTAAAATATAATGAAAATTTGCAGAAAAATTTAAGAATGCTGAAACGGCTAAAATACATAAATAAGTTAAGTAAAGATATATATTGTATCCAAATATGCATGTATCAATTTCCTTACAATGAAATCAAAAAATAAATTAAAGGGAATAATAAACGACAAGCAGAAACCATAATGATATGCAATGCAAAACATAATTTTGTATGAATAATAGGTTTAATCAGATTGCAACAATACAAGAATCCCACTTATTGCATCGAGAATCGCCCTAATAAGGGATTTAATAATAACTAAAAGTAACTGGAACAATCACTAAAGCTGTTTTATCAAATTGATTTTCCTTCTTTGCAAGTGCAAGAAATAATCAATTTTAGCAATATCAAGTTGCAATAAAGCGAACATGATGGTTTGGGTTATTTGAGCTTTGATGAAAGACACTCTATGATGTTTGCATCCTATGTATTAAATTACACTTTTTGGGCTAACATCAAAGCGAAGCAGGGTAAAATCAATATGGTACAAGTAGGAAAGGCATTTGATATGCGGGGCATTAGGAGTGTTCAACACCCCACAAGCTGAGGTATTGCAAAGGGAACCAAAGGCTCGCCTTTTGCGCCCAATTAGTGAGGTGATAGCCCCAGGTTATAATTTAAATTAAATAAATGTCAAATAGCAAGACTTTCATCAATTTTAACTATCCTATCGATTTAAATAAAAATGTGAACGAAAATATTAATTATTTCTGATCTCTTAAAAATTGGTATGCTATCAAATAATTTTCTCTAGTATATAATCTTGAACAAACACCAAAGCATGACTAGTCTTTATCACTCTTGCATTGTGACAATCTTTGGATCCCTGTCGCTTTGCTAGAGCTCCCCTATCTTTCTTAGCTTGTTATACCAACTCAATGCTCATCTTATTTAATGTTGATTTTTCAAATTGTTTTATTATATATTTTTGTACCAATTAAACTTTGGAGTAAGAATATAAATCATATGATTATGATTCTTTTTTCATTATATTTGATTTTTAATTATATTTTATTTTAATTAAATATTTTAAATATTAAATTCATACTAAGGAGATTACAAATCAACTAAAACATCTCACTGTATGTCTCCGCCTGTTAAAACATTGCTTGCATCTTCCTTGTAGCTTATGTTTCTTTCACATAGCCTCATATGAGTCCATGGAGCCTAAATAGCCTAACTTAATGGTCGAGTTGATCTAGATTAGCTTATCACATGTCAAGTTAGCCAAAAATAGCTAAATCCAGTAGATTTGACCCGCGTAATTGTCAAGTTTAGCTAATGCACATTTTCTTGGTATCCTTCTAGATCATGAATTATTTCGTTAAGTAATTGGATCCTATAATAAATTACGGGAATAAAATAAAACAAATTTGTAGTCAAACCATCCAAGATACTGATGACCCAGCTTACATTATAATCAACCATGATATTGTTGTAGTTGGCTCATGAAATGCAGCTACTACACGATGTGACTATGCAACAATTGCCCCAATTATCAAACTCTACCCAACCATAGATGTCAACTATGTTGTCACCATTAAATTGATGGTGGAAGTAAGCGCATAGCATAAAAGTCAACTTAAATGCTTGTTGTTGTAGCCATCTTGTTGATGTGATTAACCCAATGTGGCCATAGATGCGTAGTCAACCAATATTAAAGATTATTATGTACTTCCACTTGCAATGTGATGGAGCCATTCTGATTGTGAGATTGGCTCGTAGTGAACTTCAACGCCTTTCTTGAGTAGTAGCACTTCCGGACACAATTTTTGCCCCATAAGTTGTTAACGTTTGATTTGCTCTACATATAAAAGCAAATAATGCTTTTATGCATAATTATATGCAAAAAAAATGATCCTTACAAGTACTCAGTTGTCCATGTTTCCTTACGTTGACCACTGCCTCCAATTTGTCCATGTGAAATAAATCACTGTAACCTCTTGAATTCTCTTATAAGCACTATGGAGATCTCCTCGGCTAGATTAATGGGAAAGGTTCTTAGAATCTCTTTTTGTCTCATCCTTCTCTGAAACTTGTTTTCTCCACTATGAGATTTATCGGTGAAATATAAAATTGGATGTCGATTTGAATTGCACAAACTATATTGGATGGGAAATTTTATTTTGAACGCTATCAAAGATATCCTCACAACATTCTAACATCTTTTCAAGTTCCAATAATCACACTTGGTAGTCCTTTTCAAGTTCCAAGGTCAAGAAGGGTACTAGTAATGCTCCTCACAAGTTCAATGCTAGTGATCTAAACTATGAGATCAAATCAAGCCACCCTTTTTTAAGCCTGGATCGAAGATCTAAAAAATCTTTGGAAAACCTAAATCAAACTTGCAATTAAAAAAAAATGTAGAGTGTGTTTTGGCCAAAAATTAGATTAAGGAATAAAATGGGGCCTACAGCTAAAGTTTAGGTTGACCGTTCTTTGATGAGGAATTGATGAACACTTCCAAATGGATTGGATCTTACTGCCATTAGATTGTTTAGGCATTTTGAAAATATTCCATCAGAATAGCAAAATGATTGTATGATATTTAAATGAGCCCTTAATTATTTATAATAGCAAAAGGGAATAGCAAACAATATTTCAAATTCAAATTATAGGATAATAACTACCCATGGATCAATAAATCAATTACAATAGGATAATAATTATCCTTAATCTAATGAAAATCTAAACTAATTCCTCAACAATAGATCGGGTAGCCCTCCCCCCTTCATATCCAATTAAGGGTGACTAACCAGATGAAGGTAAGATGGTGATTTTGGTTCCTTTGGCTTGATCACGTAGCATTCCATGATGAATTAGACTTGCTCACATTGAAGTGTTCAACCACTGTTGACATGTAGCCTTAAAATGTGGTTCCATATGGGTTTATCAATCCTAAATGGCCCCATACACTAGTTAATTTGAAGTAACTTGACCATTAGGTGAGCTTAAAGTTGTTTATTCTAATGGAATTAACCCAAGTGGTCATCTTGCTTGAAGATACAATTGGATCAACAAATGTAAAATATTTTAATACAAAAATACCAAAAACAAAACATTTGGCAATAAAAAAAGACATCTTTATAACAAACACATTTCAAATAATATTGAACCAAATAGCCTCTTAAGAAAAGGATGATAAGTTTGTTTGAGTCCTTCAGTTTTGAATCTTTTTTATCTTGTATTCAAAACTATTAGGAAAGTTAATCTAACGGATATGGCTACATAAGAGTATCCTAATGCTTCATTTTTGTCTCTTTAATTTTTTTTTTGTTACAACTGACAAGTAAGCCTTATCCAAAACTCTAGCTTTCTTGCTCTATAGGATGAATACCATATATTTTCTTCTTTAATTTAAAATTTAGTAATTGCATAGTTTTTTAAAGTTTCTTGCACCAATCCAAGAAAACAAAATCAATCATTTCACAATTAAATGTGCTTTTACCATCACTGATCTCAACATCTTTTTTAATTCAACTAGGTTTGACCGGCTCAATTGTGCCCTCTCAAATGTCCAACAATTCCAACTCTCCAACTCATACAAAATAGCAATTTTGTTACTACTTATTTAAATTTCTCAGACCCGCCATAATGTTTCCTTAGGATGAAGTCCCAGGTGGCGCCCTTACATTTCGATCAAAAAACAAGCACGACTTCCGAATTTCAAAATCAATATAAAAAAGAAAAGGTGCATATGGCTGACATCGCTCACCAAACTCTTATCAGTTTTTATAACTTTGAGTGGCGAAGCACAGTCACTCGCACGCGCCATTTCCTTACTCAAACCAAAGTCCTCAAGGGTTCCTAAGCACCAAACACCAGACCATGAAGCGGAAGACAAACCTCACCACTTTTCCCAAACTCAAACCAAAATTTAGGTTCGGATCACGAAAAACTTCTCTGCAACAGTGAAAGAACCCTACTTCTATCCTTCACGACCGCTTGCCATCTCTCAACACTCTCAACCAACAAAAAGTGTGATAAACTTGCAAAACAACAAAGAAGCCATTCTTACCTGGGCTGGAGTGGCCATCAACTTCGGGCTGTCAAGGAGGTCGAGATACGGCGGGGTGTCCAATACCGCCCGCTTTAACTCTAGGGCTTCGGGAGAGGTGGTGGCTACTGAGGCGAGCTTGGAAAGGAAAGGATCCTTAGGGTTCAGGGGCGGTATCAGAGGCGCCTTCGCCCACCAGTCACCGGGTAATGCTCTTCTAGACGACGGCGATGAAGTAGAGGAAGCGGAGACGAAAACGGGGAACCGAGAGCAAAGGGTTTGGAAGCATAGGCTTCCACACGCCATTCCTTCTTTCTCAACTTGCAATCGATGCCTCTGTTACTGTGGATTTTTTTGATAGGGTGGGAAGAAGGTATCGAAAGGAATAAAGATTAATGGACTAAAAAAATTACATAAATAACATATAATATAAGGCCCATTGTTTAGGCTTTTAGAACCGTCTTCAAATAAAAATTTAGTATTTATGTATTTGAGGGGCTCCTTTTTTTCCCCATTAAATAATTACATCCTAAAAATATCATTTTCATGATTGAGCGCTAACACCTGCATCTCACGGTTTACGAATAAACAACGAGGGTTTTTTTTCCTTCACTACTCTCGCTTTCATTCATCTCCTAGCCCTACTTCGCCTCGCACGTATCCAAAGCCCCTTGCTCTTGTTTTCATTCATGGCCATTGGTATGTTTATGTAGCTTGTCTCATTGCTTTTCTCTCACAATTCATGTCTCGATCAAAGGTTGGTGGAAGACCTTCTATACTGACCGTGACCTATCATATTGTGAGGAGGAAAAAATGTTAAATTTATATATTTTAGGTTTATATCATGCTAACTTTTTTTGTGCTCAATCCGTTGGTGAGAAGAATCATGCCATTTTGCCTGCTCTATGTTTTATTTTTTTGTTTGATACCATATGATATATGGAAGTAATTGCATATGGTTGAGATTTTGCATTTAAATGTCATATGGTTCTTCTTATGTTGTGTTTTTTTTTTTTTTTCTGTCATTCTGCTACTTGAGCTCAATGTATTGAGTATTAAAGGGAAATGGTTAATAATTGTGTAAGCACTGTTTTTGAATGAGTTATGGACCTAATTCGATTGTTAAAGAGAGTAGCCTATGATAGTAGAAGCACTTTGTTTGGATGGTGTCAATTGGTTTATCCTTAGAATGGTTTTTTGATGTATTATGAAGATTTTTCTCTTCATGATCTTCAATTGAGGGAATTTAACATACCACATGTTTCATATTTATTTACATATTTAACACATGAAAATATGAGTAGTATCTACTTTTTACTAAGTGAAATCCATCTTTTGACGCCTATGTTGATGCCACCAAATTGCTATAAATGTGAACATCGAAGTTTAAAGGTTTATGGTTTGATTGCAAACGGTTTGTTTGTTGTGCATATAAATTTCACATTTTATTATATAACCGTGGAAGCAATTTGGAGGGTTTTTGGAAAAAAATGGAAAAAGTCTTCAATATCAAGATGGGGGTTTCTTTATGGACAGTCAAAGTTACTTATTATCCTACTTTTGTTTGGCTACATGAATAGTGTGTAGTTTTTTTATAAGATATCGAAGACTTGATTCTTATGCATGATAATATGAATATTTAGGTGTTTCATATGTAAATGCATAAAAACTTTGTGGTTAATATATTCATTATGTAGTTATGTCACTTTCAAGTTCCATGCAATTGATTTTCTGTAAATTTGTTTGTCAATTTCTCATATCACCCGACAATTATGCAAAGTTTATCATATTATAGTGCATAGGATGTTCTCATATTCATCATATAACCACTGAACTTATAGATATAAGAACAAACGGGTTACACAAGGGACAACACGTCATTCGTTATTTGGGAAAAAGAAACCAAAGTGATTTTTTGTGACATATGCTTGCATTAAATTGTGTTAGGAAATAGACTAACAACCCATTTTAGCAAAGAAGGTTAATAAAATATTACCAAAAATTTCCAAGAAAGAACAGGTAGATTGCATGACGAAACACAGTTAAAGAATAGGTGGGATTACTTTAAAAAAAACAGAAACTTTTGTAAGAGCTCAAAAGAGGATCTATCATACTTGGTTGGGATCCCGTTAAGAATACCAATGATGCATCACCTGAGTGGTGGAAGGGGAACGTAGAGATAAGACAAACAGTACAGATTATCTTGTAATTCTTTTGATGATTTTTTATGATTCGGTTATTGTTCACCTTAATTTGTCTCATGGTGCTGTGAGTGAACAAATTGGATAAATTGTCACTGGATTTCTTTCACATAAAGCACTTTTGGAGTTGTGTTTTTCAAACAATTTAAACTAAACAGTGTTTATACTACTTTAGGGGTATTACATACATTATGTCAATATGCAATACTTTTAGAATTGTGTTTTTCAAACAGACCAACTGCTTCTGAAATATCAGCTTCTGAATAATAGATTTTAAACAACTTTAGAAACCAACTTTTCTACAGCCATAGTCTAAACAAATGCACCCTAAGTGATAGAATGCATAAGAAGTGTGTGCTATTTATGTAAATGTCGTATAAAGCTTTTAGAAAATGTTACATACCAACTAACATTTGAATAATATTAAAAAATATATAAATCAAAATGTATTTTAGGGTATATTTAGGGTAGTTGCAATTTAATAATAAGTTGTTGCACAACAAATACAATATGAATCTCTTACGCAAAATTTGTTGCGGATAAGTTGGTTATATGTTTATTTTTGCAAATTGAAAACAATCGTGTTGTAGTTATTTCCAAAAAAATGATCATTCTACCCTTATATAGTAATGTTATTTGCAACAGAACTGTTCATACTACTACTCTCCATACCTGAGAGCAAAAATTCAGTGCATAACATTACATAACAAAGATAGGCACCTCACTAAACAGTGAGTAGCATGACTACCAAATTTAATAAAATGACTATTAAAATAATAATTAATAATATGATAACATTATTTTTAAAATATAGAAAGTATATCTCACAAGATAAGCCATCTTCCAAGACTCCATGAGCTCATCCTCGAGATACTGGAAATCATCAAGTTCATCCTTCATGAAGACTTAAAAACACAAACTCTTAGACATGACATTAGTAAAAATTAAACATAAGTAATTAGTTAAAGTTTTATGCAGTTGTGAGGTCTCAAAAAACTAGGTATATAAACCAACAAATTTGTCAATACAAGAAAACAATAAATTTTATAAAAAAAAAGGTTCTTTGTTGCCTTTAACCCACGTAATACCAAGTTCCTCTATGTCATATATGCATATCACCAAAAAAAAACTATCCAAAAGATATCCAAAATCCACAAAAAGAAAAAAAAAAGCAAAAAAAACATATACAACTTTCACAAAAACAACCGCAGTAAATATCAAATTCATTAGAAACATAATTATACACAAACTGTATAAAATAAATAATACAATAAATAGTGAATGTCTTCAACAATCATTACAATTAATAGAAATAAAAAGTAATATTCCCTTCATTAACCCTCAAACTATTGCATCTATAATTTGTTTCCTTAACTCTGTCATCTCGCTTATACCTTCCCGATCTTTAGTGCAGGTCTTGGGAACATCATTTTTGGCATGTGCAAACTGATACTCATATGCCTCAATAAGGACATGTGCATGATTTTCATCCACCTCACGGAAGTCGATGTCATTACGAGAAGGATGCCACTGAATAATTGTGGAAAGTCATTATGGCAATGAGTTTGGGAAACGGGTATGTTGGCATATCATAAAGTATAACTCTTTTTTTTCTTTAAAACACCAAAAAGTCCTCTTAATGATGTCGTTTAAGGAGGAGTGCCTTTTGTTGAACATTTATTTCCTGCTCTACATGATATTGCTGGCTTGCTCAAAGTCAGTTATGTGGTATCTTGTATCAAAATAGGGCTTTAGATAACCTCGCTACAACGGATGCCAAACATTGATCGAATAATATTTACCTGATGTGAATAAAATGATTAGTGTTGAAGTAAATAAAAAAAGTGGATTAGCTCAGTCTCAATTGAACCCGTTGGTAGATGTAGTAAGTTGTATTTCTTATTCCGTGTTGCATATTTAAAAATTTGACCATCATCTATATTGATTTCTCAATCGGCCATGACAAAAGTGAAACACATGTTGAAGTCTCTTAAGGCCATGACATTTTTCTTTGGTGACCCACAATAGTCGATGAATGCAATCTTCTCATTATTTGGAACATGTGCATCCACATGTGTTCTATTGATTGCTCCAATGCAAATCTAGAAAGCTAACGAAGGGCTCCATAATTATTATATCATATGAAAATTGCATGTACTAAATAAGAGAAATTACCTAAAATTATGACATATGTCATGCCTCATGTGAAATCTCCGTAGGGAACCATTCGAATGTAGGATCCATTGGTTTTATGGCTTGTGATAAAAAACTAACAAGTACATTCAATCGTACTGAGAAGTATTTGTAAATTGTCTTAGAAGAGTGCTAAAATCTTTCCATAATTCCTCTCATTTATTTATTTGGAATAATATATAGAGGGTTATTGCTAACACCTTTAATGAAGTCGTCTTAGTAGAGCCATAAAATCTATGATTTCTGTGAAGTTTCTCCAACAGATCGGTGAATAATACCTGTGTGAAGCGAAACATATTGTTAAACCTCATTGGGTCGCACACAAATAGCTACCAACCTATTTGTCGCCAACATAGGAGGATGTAATGCAAAAGGAATGCTTTATGTATGAGTTATAATACTTGTACATCAAACACACTGCAGCTACAACTCCCCTTCTACACCTTTCTCTATTACCATCCATGTATTTCAGTGTCAAAGTAGCTTACACATAAGCATTAACGAATTAGCTACCATCATATAATGTTATGATCAAAACCAACATCAAAATAATATTACTAATGTAAATAGAAAACATGATGAAGAATGAAAAAACTCTCAGGTAAAATGACATTTCCAAAGTAACAGGAATAATCATAAACATCTAGGGAAAAAAGTTCAAAGCACCATGTCCAAAGTAATAAACAAATAATAAATATGAAATGTCCCATAAGAATCTAGTGAAAAAAAAGTATATCTCAATTCCCGTGAAAATAACATAGGTAATCTAGTACATTGTCAGCTGACATTGTCATGAAAAACTCTCTCCAAGATAGAATTTTAAGAAACTTCATAGAGAACAAATGTAGTGACATGTTCTCATAAAATGGAGTTGCCTCCAGATTTTGCATAATCTACTAGACAAATGTTGCTTGTGGTGGTTCAAGGTGATTGGTGCATGAAACCACAAACTGTGATATCTGACTTTTAATAAAAGCATCCCTCTTTTTTTTTCTTCTCAATCATGAGTTGCTTTTATCGTCTAGTGGATTTGACCTCTTGCGGTTTAGACTAAAGCCTTCATTATAATCACGTGTTGTTAGCTGCTAAATTTGTAGGGGTGCCACCAAACCCCGCCTCACTAAAGACACATGCATTGTTGCCCGTAACCACGACACTGCCAAGCATATGACATGACTTCTCTTCCAGCTCAAGATCAATGCCCCTGCAATTAAATTTTTTAGCGATTGGAACCACCTACAAATTCAACTCACATGTCAATGAACTTGAAAAAAAAATTTTAAAATGAACAAAATCATTATAAGTTTCAAAAAATGCTCACTGTCTGTCTCTCATCCCAACACTCTTCGGAAGTATCAATTGTTTGTTTTATCGGATCCCAACCCAAGCCCGTGGTTCCTTGCTTCAATTTGTTCGAGAGTTTTGAATCTTTTTTAAGGTTTTCCCACTTATTTTTCAACTGCATCATATCGTACTCTCTACATGTACTTTCTTTAAAATTATTGATGATATTTTGTGATCTCCTTGAGGCATAGATCACAAAATATCATTTTAGTATCCTTATCCTACATTGCAGATGAATCAGCTCTTTGGTCCTAACCATTGTGTACAATATCATGAAAAAAAACTAATCAACATAAACATTTCTCATAAATACTATTTAATACAACTAAAAGAGGAAAAAGAACACTATGATAGCATCACCACTACCCCTACACACCACATCACTACAACACCTACATATAACCGCAACCACCACCTTCATGCAAACAATAGAACTACAAACGTCTTCACACACACAACACATCTACAACACTACTACCTCTACACACCAATAACTCTACACACCAACACACTAACCGACACATATACAATGACAAAATTAACACCTCCAAACACATGCACCATCACCAACACGTCCACAATCACACCCAAAATGCCCACCATCACCTCACCCACACACAACACATCCAACATCACCAACACATCCACAATCATATGAATACCCAATCACCACCTCCAAACACATCCACCTCACTCACACACAAACACCTCCAAAACACCACTTTCTCTACCTACACATCCACACACCAACCACCCTTCACCACCACATTCACGTCCTTCAGCCAAACACATCCACCACATAAACAACATAAGCCAGTATCAACCAAACGTACAGAATCCACCATCAATCATAAGACACCCCTTTGCATGTGATTACAAGCCGTTGAATGTGCATTCAAAACTAGTAGTGATTTCACCAATCAAGAACTTAAAAGAACAAGCATAAAATTGAAATCCAACATCAATCAAAAACCAACACCCATTTCCAAGTCATCACACATGGGATTCCCAAAAATTCCAAAATCCAACATCAACTGAAAACCAATTAACCATAAGAAATTGCTAAATAAAAAATCATTAAATTCTCGAGGACAGTAGGCATCAACAAAGAAAAAGGGGAACCACCGCATAGAGGAAACCACCAAATTATAGGGCATAAGTTTTTTTGCAAAATCAAAAGCCACAAAATAATTAGGGTACAGATTACCCAACACGAAGAAGAAGCACCGTACAGAGTAACCACCGCAAAGAGTAATCCACGAAAATCTCGGCCATATACACATTTCCAAAAACAAAAACAATAACATTTAAAATAAGGATTGCTCAATAGGAAAATGTGCCACAACACAGAGGAGCCACCACACAGATAAACCACCACACAAAGGAACCACCGTATATAGAAACCATAGCACATATAAACAACCACACATAGAAACTACATCACAAAAAAATCACTACACTCACAAACCATCGCACGAAAAGGAACCACTGCACACATAAAGAGATGTAGAGTAGATAAAGGAGTGGGAGAAGGAACTCTCCGAAAGAGCCAACCCTATCCGTGAGAATCGCGCTATAGAGAGAGAGGAGAGTTTAGGGCAAGTATTGTGAGAGAGAGGAGCACACCGCTGGGGCAAAACACACGAGAGAATGAATTAAGGTGAGGAGAGGGATAGTCCCGTGAATTATATACGAAGGAATGCAGACCGCGGGTTTGAGCCATCATCCGCGTTTCCTTTGGTTTTTTGTAAAAAGCCGTTGCACCAAAGTTTCAAAACACCTCTGATTGGCCTTGCCAAGCCNAAGGAACCACCTTATATAGAAACCATAGCACATATAAACAACCACACATAGAAACTACATCACAAAAAAATCACTACACTCACAAACCATCGCACGAAAAAGGAACCACTGCACACATAAAGAGATGTAGAGTAGATAAAGGAGTGGGAGAAGGAGCTCTCCGAAAGAGCCAACCCTATCCGTGAGAATCGCGCTAGAGAGAGAGAGAGGAGAGTTTAGGGCAAGTATTGTGAGAGAGAGGAGCGCACCGCTTGGGCAAAACACATGAGAGAATGAATTAAGGTGAGGAGAGGGATAGTCCCGTGAATTATATACGAAAGAATGCAGACCGCGGGTTTGAGCCATCATCCGTGTTTCCTTTGGTTTTTTGTAAAAAGCCGTTGCACCAAAGTTTCAAAACACCTCTGATTGGCCTTGCCAAGCCTTGCCGCAACTCTACCGCTGCCTCAAATGTGGCCTTAATCTTAAAAAAAATAAAATTATTGATATTTTTATATAATTTAATTACTGGGGCATTACATACATACCATGTAATTTCCATATATTTAGATATCTAACATAAAAATATCATCATTTTTAGTTTTAAAAGGTAAAATGCATATTNCGCCGCAACTCTACCGCTGCCTCAAATGAGGCCTTAATCTTAATAAATTAAAATTATTGATATTGTTATATAATTTAAATACCGGGGCATTACATACATACCATCTAATTTCCATATATTTAGATATCTAACATAAAAATATCATCATTTTTAGTTTTAAAAGGTAAAATGCATATTNATTATTATCCTACTTTTGTTTGGCTACATGAACAGTGTGTGGTTTTTTTATAAGATATCGAAGACTTGATTCTTATGCATGATAATATGAATATTTAGGTGTTTCATATGTAANATTAAATAATTACATCCTAAAAATATCATTTTCATGATTGAGTGCTAACACCTGCATCTCACGGTTTACGAATAAACAACGAGGGTTATTTTTCCTTCACTACTCTCGCTTTCATTCATCTCCTAGCCCTACTTCGCTTCGCACGTATCCAAAGCCCCTTGCTCTTGCTTTTATTCATGGCCATTGGTATGTTTATGTAGCTTGTCTCATTGCTTTTCTCTCACAATTCATGTCTCGATCGAAGGTTAGTGGAAGACCTTCTATATTGATCGTGACCTATCCTATTGTGAGGAGAAAAAAATGTTAAATTTGTATATTTTGGGTTTATATCATGCTAGCTTTTTTGTGCTCAATCTATTGGTGAGAAGAATCATGTCATTTTGCCTGCTTTATGTTCTATTTTTTTTGTTTGATACCATCTGATCTATGGAAGTAATTGCATATGGTTGAGATTTTGCTTTTAAATGCCAAATGGTTCTTCTTATTTTGTGTTTTTTTTTTTTTTCTTGTCATTCTGCTACTTGAGCTCAATGTATTGAGTATTAAAGGGAAATGGTTAATAATAGTGTAAGCATTGTTTTTGAATGAGTTATGGACCTAATTCGATTGTTAAAGAGAGTAGTCTATGATAGTAGAAGCACTTTGTTTGGATGGTGTCAATTGGTTTATCCTTAGAATGGTTTTTTGATGTATTANTGACAACGACGCCAAAAACTTGATCCCGATATTTTTTATATGTAAGGATTTATGAAGTTGACACCACTTTTTGAAGATTTTAATCCCCATTAATGACGTCAAAAATTTAATCCCAAGAAAAGTAAGATTTCAATTATATTTTTAAATAATAGGGATTTTACGCAAGTATACATATCGTTATCAAATAATATAGGACTTTCTGATTAAGCCCCGAATATCGATCACACGGAGATCAAGATTAATCGTAGCGGTTTTCAAGAGAAGTTCTTGTCTAGAATAACACGCCATAGCTTGGAAGGTCGATAAAGGTTTCGTTTTAATTATATGATACAATTATCACTACAATACTACTTCTACTCATAAACTAAAATACTTAGTGAAAATCAGAAAGTGAAGTTTAATATATTAAAAGTACCCTTCCTCATGTAATGTAATTAGTGACATGTGTAAAAGTAAATTAAGTAGTGAGAGAGATTGTGACAAATAAGAGCAATTATATTCTTTACTTACTAGAGATGCTATAAAAAATATTAGTTAATCTAAAGTTTGAATAGTTTAGAAGATGGGTTAGGCAAGGAAGATAATAGCTCACACTCTAGTTTTCTCTTATTCCTCCACCTGGAGGCTAACATCTCGCATCAAAATATAAAACAGTAGACCAAATTAAGGGGCTGTAGCTATCACTCTAAAATCTTCTAATTCTACACCCATCAAAGATTATTTCCCTATTTATTTGCACTCAACGATATAGACTACATACTTATCCNACATTTTTGTGCTTTTTTTTTTATCCCAATGTTTGTGGCGCTCTGTTTCATATGATTCTTATGGAATCTGATGAAAATGACTCTCCATCTTTGGTTTTCTTATTTTTCATCCGAACTGAATAAATGAGCATATTGGCCCCATTTCTACACAGTAGTGAGTTCTATATTTTGCATTGAAACTCAATCGTGACTTCTTGTGCAGCGCACTGGAAATCCCATCTTGGCGATATACTTTCCTGGCTCTCATACCAATTGGCACCGAAAAAATTGAAAAGAAAAGCTTGGCAATCCAAAAGAGTGCTAAAAAAACTTCAAGAATACTGAGTTGTACAATAACCANATGTATCTATCCCGAGGGATAAACACAAGACTTGAGGATGAGGCTTGATCAAATAAATTAAGAAATATATGACGTCCGTTTGGTCAGCGAAACCGTTTTATTTGCCGACAAATTTCCCTATTTAATATGAAAAATTAAATAGGGTTTATTTTAAGTTGGGTTCGGAAAAGCTTCCTATAAGGGCAAATCCCTATTGTTAATTACATCTTAAATGACCGAAGTCACTTACGAATACTCTCGGTAAAAATCAGGAAAAATTATCTTCAAGGACTTCAAAAGGATGAGACTTTTCATGAAATCGAACAAGGAGGTGTGAAAGGGGAATTGCTCAAATTTGGAACATTTATTACAGAATCCAAAAGAAGAAGAACTAGGGGATGTCACAGATCCAGAGGAGATCCTCGGTGACTTCCCAGTCTACCCTATGGTTTGACTTCAGTTTCGAGGAGAAATATTCAAGTGTTTTATCCTGCCAATTTTATTTAATTAGGGCTTACATTCGTGTGAAACGATCACACAAATAGCCTGAAAGATATGAAGATTTAGGTCGTAACAAACGACAACCTCAAAATCCTAAAACGAGTTAGGGCTTAGATCGTACAGTAGAGCTATACAAATGCCTAAAGAAAGGGTTGAGAATTTATGTTGTGTTAGGCGAACAATCTCGAAATCCTATGGATTGTCGTTTTAATTTCTAGGAAATAAATGGTTTAGCTGGGGAAGACATGTTCTGCTGTTGAAGATGGTCGTGCTGCCCACCGCGCTAGTTTCAAGCTTCTTATCGTGATGAGTTTAAGTTTTCTAGGGTGTCAGGTTATAATGTCAAATCCAGTGGCCCTATCGTTGCAGTTCTTCAGATATTTTATAGAGAACATGTTGAAGTTGTATAGTGTATAGCATAACAGTAGAATATATAGCACAGGACAGGCAGTAGAGTATGCAGTAGAGAGAACAGTACAACATGCGGGGTAAAGGAAAAGTAAAAAAAAATACAGCAGGTAGGTGATTTGCAAGAAAGTAACATGCTGTAAACATAAAACAAACCTGTATACCTGGGAGGTTCGCTGTTCCTTAGGTGTAATTGATGCAACAGATACAAGTAACAAAACTTGAGGAAACAAACTGAAATGCTTTATATAAATGAAAACAAAAAAACATCGTCCAAAAATCTCAAGAAAGGTCGTCAAAAGACTCACGACAAGAGAAATGCGAGGAAATCAACAAATCAACAAATCGATTAAAATCGTAGAAAACACGAGAAAATCCCGAAAAGAGACCACGAGTGCTTTGTCCAAAAATTTCAAGAAAAACATATGAAAAAATCAGAAAAGAGGGGGACCGCAAGCACTCTGGTCGGGGCTAGGCTCAACTATATATTAGTACTCGAGGATCGTCGAATGCTACTCGGTCACCCGGATATATAAAGTTCGCCACTCAACTAGAAAGGTGTCATATCGAACCTAACTCAGGAGGGTACTCCTTAGCATAAACAGGTGATCAACATGTGAACAACCGATGTTTAAAATGTATTTAAAATTTATATTTTCAGCATGCACATAGGTTTCAAACATGCAAAAGTTGGGTTGTATCAATTTTGTTTGTAGCAAAAAATGTATTTTTATTTTAGAAAAAAATGTATCTGTTTTTATTAATTTTGTTTTTATCAATTTTGAAAAATAGTTATCCACGAGTCGATCGCACTGTCGGGCATAAGACTACCAACAACCTAAGAAGGTTCGGGTCAACTCCCGCTAGTCTTGTGTCGGTGAATGATATTACCATCCTACAGCTCACCGGGTTCCTGAATCAGATCCTGATGGGTTCCTGAATCGGATCCTGATGTCATAGGATGACATATCACTCTGTTCTATCTCCGGTGTGACTTTGTCATCACTACCCTAAGCCCCAAAATAAAACCGACCTACTTGCGATCTTATCTGATGGTTTCACGTATAGCAAAAGGCTATACATGGACACTTATGTATCAGACATAAGCATCAAAAACCGAACCAAGAAGCAAGGAAAAAAAAGAACAAAAATGAGGTGAGAGAGAGGGGGGACTGATCCACCTAAAATATTGAAAAGAACGGAGGATGAGGCAGCTCTCAAAACTCATGACGAAAAAGACCTGAAAAGGAAGACCCGAAGATCCTTGAATCAATCCGAAAGGANGGTTCGGGTCAACTCCCGCTAGTCTTGTGTCGGTGAATGATATTGTCATCATACAGCTCACCTGGTTCCTGAATCGGATCCTGATGGGTTCCTGAATCGGATCCTGATGTCGTAGGATGACATATCACTCTGCTCTATCTCTAGTGTGTCTTTGTCATCACCGCCCTAAGCCCCAAAACAAAACTGACCTACTTGAGACCTTGCTTGATGGTTTCACGTATAGCAAAAGGCTATACGTGGACACTTATGTATTGGACATACGCATCAAAAACTGAACCAAGAAGCGAGGAAAAAAAAAGAACAAAAATGGGGTGAGAGAGAGGGGGACTGATCCACCTAAAATATTGAAAAGAACGGAGCATGAATCAGCTCTCAAACTCATGACGAAAACGAACTGAAAAGAAAGACCCGAAGATCCTTGAATCAATCCGAAAGGATATCACTTTCTCACATTTTTATAAATGGCTTAACCCGAGTCAAAATGACTTCCTAACGCCGATATTCAAACCCCAAAGATATCTTTTATGAAATCAATTCGTCTCAACCAAATATTCTCCCAAGATAAAAATCGGAAATCTCCCAAATTTCATAAATCAAACAAAAGGAAAGTGATCCCGGGGAAACCACCACTAGTATTTCCAAACCCATACAAAAATCAGGATCTTCCAACTTCCAAATTAATCAATAGCCTCATATATCAAATAAGCATAAAATTTTTCCATAAAACCAAAGAAATGCTAAAGGTCGGGGTAAATAGAGGGGGGTATAGCCACCAAGGCTTTTGGTCAAGGCAACATAGGGCCAAAGAGACTCACGGCCAAGGCAACCCAATGCACAAAAGGAGCGGAGGCTCACGGCCAAGGCAACCCAAGGCACAAAAGGAGCCCACAGCCACAGTAGCAACAGGAAAACTACCCAAAGTATTGCTTTTGATACATAAGAAAGTGAATGGACAAGCTTGTATAAATCATTCAAACCGGCTCCAATTTCCCCCAAGTAAGACATAAGAAATATGCTCAATTTATTTTTGATCACCTCACTCTATAGATAGTGCAAATGCACATGTTTTTGGATGGCAAACTTGATTCATCCATAACATTCAAGTCACCTTAAGTTCGGCAGGAAGAGCCAAACAACCCCGAATAGCCTACCAACGAGCTCATGGGTGGAGCTAAGAACAAGCATGGACCAACTCCACTATAAGCCTTCGGGTAAGAGCAGAAAAAGGCACAAGACAGGCCCCCAACAAGCTCTCAGGTAAGAGCAGAAAAAGGGCACAAGACAGGCTCTCAACGAGCTCTCGGGTAAGGGACAGAAGCAAGCAAAGGGCAGCCACCAAAACTCTCGAGTAGGGACAAGTATAAGGCATCAATTATGGGCTCTCGGGTAGGGACTAAGGAAAACAAAAATCAAACCCAAACCACTCCTCAGGTAGGGACAGGACAAGACAACACCGAGCTCCCAAATAGGGGTTAAAGCAAATAAAACCGAACCTTCCCACAACTATGGAACAAGGACAGGAATAAACACCACAACAGGCTCTCGGGTAGGAGCTAAAACAAGCAAACCGAGCTCCCAATTCAACCCAAAATAAATCCCTCAAGGTTAACCAGTAAAGCTCACATACCCAAGACAAGATCTCAATCCAGAACCCAGCCTCCAACCCTTCCAAGGTGAAAATCGAGCCCCTAAAGAGATCAAATCAAAGCTTTAAAGACTAATCAAATGCAGTCTATGATAGCAAATCCAAACCCAGTCATTTTTAGGCAAACTGAAAACCAGCAGGGGCAAAAAGAATAAAGCCACACCCCAAATCAAACAAAAATAAGCCTCATAATCAGGCAAGAGTCAAGAGCTAGAGCAGTTAAGACCGAGCCCCAATGGAGGCCAGAAACTGAGCCACTCAAGGTTAAAACAGGGCCCAAGCATAGATAGAAACTCAAGCTTTAACAGAAATTAAAGTTCCAGCTACTTCAAGGTGAAACCGACCCATTTAGAACCAAAGAGTAGTTCACATGCCTTTTGAAACATCAAGATATAGAGCCAACATATGTCTTAAACAAGAGCAACAATATAGAGAGTATATTTAGGCCCCCAACTTAAATATTCCGAGCATGAAACAACTTCCAATAGAAGTTTAAACAAAGTGATGCTTCGTGAGGTGCTAAACTCAACCACCAAAACAAGTTACAAGACTTGTCGAATTAAATGAATCCTCCCATAACATGTATTTCAAGCAAGGAAGAGCCATAAGAAACCAAAGCCGAGCCCCCAAAAATGCATGAAAGGCCAAATAAACTTTCCAATATCTCCTGCTAAATAAGAATAGATGAAAAGCCTCATAATAAATATCCCAACATGCTTGCAAGAGGAGCCTGCATCAGCTCAAAGCTACATTTTCAATTATTTCAACTTGCTTTTAAACAAAAAGAGATAAGAGAAGCTAGCATCGTCTCAAAGCCACGTTTCAACCTTCTTATTCACAGTAATAGAAATATGCCATAGTTTTACCATTTTAAGCAAGTAGGTAAAAAAGAAAAACCGATAACATGCTATACTTCTATCCTTTTAAACAGGTAATCAAATTTAGCCCTTAAAGTATGCTTGCATTTCTATTCCTAGATGCTTGAGTATCATGTATTCAAAAATATAAATGCCAATGTATCACCCATCACACCGAGCTAACAGGAGCTCGGCAGGGCAAAAGCGAAAAAAGGGCAAGGCACAAAAGGGGAAAAGATACCTCCTTGAAACAAAAGAAACCAACACAGGAACTTTAGAGGCACTCCCCAACTTCAACTCCTCCAACATCAAGTGGAAACCAATTCAAGCATCAGAAAATTAAAGAAGTGAGAAAAGAAAATGGCAGAGTTTCCTCCCTCAAAGATATTCGGCATACCCCCAAGGCAACAAAACCGAGCTCTAATATATACTAGAGAAATAGAAGAATGATTAAGAAGATACGGCAGAAGGATCGAGCGCAGAGTATACGATCCTTGCAGAGGCCACGCTCTTCGGCAAGGAGGGTCGAGAGCAAAGGATATGATCCTCGCAGAGGATAAGATCCTCGGCAATGATAAGGGGATGGGTCGCCTGCGAGTTTCTCTCATGCGAGAGGAACGAGTGCGGGGACGAAACTCCAACGGCATGAAGGAGTTGGCTAGGTGAAACCGAGCGAACCACAGTTAGGGCAGGGGTCCACGAGCGCGAGAGGAAGAAACGTGAGAGAGGAAATAAACTAGGTTAAGGATTTTTTAACATAAGTTATTAATTATAATAATAATATTATTATTATTATTATTTATTATAATTAACACTTAAATATGTATTTTCCCCAAGACGTGTCGTCGCAATGAAACGAACATCCCCTAGGCAAAATCGATGTTCCGGACGCATCGGCGCAGTCTATTTCGTCATCCGGAGTTGTTTAGATGACCTAGCCGACGATTGGGACGAAAACGCATCGCGACCCGAATCACGTCAAAAACTCGGCTCAAATTCGATTAAACGAACGGCGAAGAGTGCGGCGGCGCCAAATCAACAAGTACAGTCAATCCAAAGGCCGACTGTCTTATAGGAATACTCCCTGAGTTCCTTCAGAGTAGTCTTATCTGCTAAACAATAGCGGTCAAAACTACTATATGGAACGTCAATTCGAGCGAAGAAAAGTTCTGAATTGCTAACGGGGAGGGCTCCTTCAATAGTTTTCTAGAAGTAGTCGACAGAAAGGTCCTACGGCTAGATCCTAAGCTATTAAGGAGGAGAAAACTGCACCTCCATCGAAAGCGAGGTCAACAGGTCCTCAAGGCAGAGATAATAAGGAAGATCTGCATTTGTTTTTTATTGATTTAGAAAAAGCTTATGATAAGATTCCAATAGAAATCCTTTGGATAGTTCTTAAAAAGAAACGTGTTGTTATGACTTATATTCAAGTCATTAAAGATATGTATACAATAATTGTTATTTGCGTTCGAATAGAAGGAGGATTGACCAAATATTTTCCTATTTCTGTTGGTTTAAATCAGAGATCGGCTTTAAGCCCATAACTTTTAGCTTTAGTTATGAATGGTCTTACTAGACACTTACAGCAGGATGTACCATGGAGTGTGTTTTTTGTTGATGATATCCTTCTTGTGGATAAAGCGAGAGAAAAGCTCAGGAAAAACTTGTTTTATGGAGGTCCATCTTGGAGTCTAAAGGCCTTCGTTTGAGTAGAACTAGGCTGAATACATGGAAAGTCATTTTGGTAGTAGTAGCTCTAGTGAGAGAAATGTAACTATTGGTGATCAAATTATTAAAAGGTGTGAACGCTTTAAATATCTCGAGTCTATTATTCAAAATGATGGTGATATTGATGGGGATGTTATTAGTAGAATTCAAGTACATGTTATTGGATTTAAGTAAGAAGTAAAAAATTTATAGCCAATTTACGCATGTTAAAAGTAAGAATATTAAGATGCATGTGTGATAAAAATGAGAATATGGATTGAGAAATAATTGCATTAGACAAATAGTGTGAGCTGCATTTATTCCAGAAAAGATATTGGAGAATAGGCTATTATGGCATTTACAACAAATAATACAAATGTACCCCACAAGACGAATACACAAAATCAGTGTTGAATGATTAGGAGGGACAAAGGTAAACAAAGGTAACATGTTAGAATGATTATGTCAAAGCAAATATGAGCCATCATTTGAATATAAACTAATGTACAATATACTTAGTGGTTTAGATGTATAAAAAAAAGGCAAAAAAGCACCAATAAGATAGATGTATAAAATTAAGGTGAATGATTTGAAAGAGAGAAAGAGATTAAAAAAGATTTGGTAGAATAAGTTTAATGCCTCAAGCAACACTTAGTAAAAACAAATAAAAAATATTGATTCATAAAGCTAACACAAAATAAATAGGAGTAAACGACAAAGATGAAGGCGAGATGCATTATTCTCTGAAAGAAATACAACTTTGACCTAGAGCTAACAAGGCGTGAAACTCTGCGTGAACCAAAATGACTTAATCTGGAACTTTGAGGTGGTTCTCAAAATGTCAAATAACAAATTTTTATCCATCGTCCATCCATCCATTTGTGGCTTAAATTTGTTTAAAATCCACACAGTTTTTTCCCAATGTTCCGTTAAGTTAATTAAAAGTGAAACAAGCTAAGAGAAATTTAGTTAAAAATTGCACTGGTAAACCAAAATGTTTTCCTGCATGAGCCTCTGCTGCAGCCTAAATAAAGTAATACGTCCTTATGAAGTTTGAGAATAGCTGTCAAACAGGGATAGCAAGAAGCCTACGTAAAGCTAATTCAGACCAAGTTCTACATGGCCATTAGATCAGCAATCATGAACATTGATTTGCCAACAACTCAACATATTAACCAAGCTAATAATAATGAACTATTAGCAAGGTATCTCATACAATAACAAAAAAAAAAAAAAGCTGCAGGAGTATTCATGGTAGCTAAATTGAATTAGCTGTGAGAAAAGACAAGAAATAACTTGAAAGCTAAGTTAACTAAAGAATGAGTTATTTTTTGTTCGCTCAAATGAAATTCATAAGTTTCCTAGCGAAATAATTCATAAATTCAACCCAACATAAAGATTAAACGAAAAAATTGTATGAAGATAATTCTGGGGAGGCTGAACATTCATATATGCTAAAACAAAAAATGATATTACGTACAGTTTCATCATCATCACGAGTAGTTCCAGTTGAATTGATGTAACTTGAAAGCTAAGTTAAGAATGAGTCATTTTTTGTTCGCTCAAATGAAATTCACAAGTTTCCTAGCGAAATAATTCATAAATTCAACGCAACATAAAGATTAAAGGAAAAAATTGTATGAAGATAATTCTGGGGAAGCTGAACATTCATATATGCTAAAACAAAAAATGATATTACGTACAGTTTCACCATCATCACGTGTAGTCCCAGTTGAATTGATGTAAAGATAGATTGGTTGCTTTGGATCCATCCATTGCAGGTACATCAGTTCAGCTATAACCAGCTCCGTTACAGCAGGCACCAGCTAAATAGGAAAGAATAGTTCAACAAAAGATTTCTAGAATTGTATGCCACCTTTTTGTTTGAAAGAAGACAAAAAAAATAAATAAGAAAACAAGTACAACAAAATTAACAAAATAAAAAAAAAAATTGTATTTTTTTCCTTGAGGAATGAAAACCAAGAGTGCAATATTAAAAAAGCTGTAACTACAATATAAAAAAGGTTTTATCATAAAACGAATCAACGACAGTGTAAACCTACTTGGCCATTTTCATAAAGCAGGAAGGTCATAACACTTACAGGCATGCCAATATAGACAATTCGCCCATGAAGTAGCAAGGATGGCAAATCTGGTGGAGGTTTTCTTGGCCTGTGCTCATTGTAGCTAACAGAACGCTCCACCTAGTTCAGGTAAAATATAATGAAAATTTGCAGAAAAATTTAAGAATGCTGAAACGGCTAAAATACATAAATAAGTTAAGTAAAGATATATATTGTATCCAAATATGCATGTATCAATTTCCTTACAATGAAATAAAAAATAAATTAAAGGGAATAATAAACGACAAGCAGAAACCATAATGATATGCAATGCAAAGCATAATTTTGAATGAATAATAGGTTTAATCAGATTTCAACAATACAAGAATCCCACTTATTGCATCGAGAATCGCCCTAATAAGGGATTTAATAATAACTTAAAGTAACTGGAACAATCACTAAAGCTGTTTTATCAAATTGATTTTCCTTCTTCGCAAGTGCAAGAACAATTTCAGTAATATCAAGTTGTAATAAAGCGAACATGATGGTTTGGTTTATTTGAGCTTTGATGAAAGACACTCTATGATATTTGTATCCTATGTATTAAATTACACTTTTTGGGCTAACAGCAAAGCGAGGCAGGGTAAAATCAATATGGTGCAAGTAGGAAAGGCATTTGATATGCGGGGCATTAGGAGTGTTCAACATGCGTACACCCCACAAGCTGAGGTATTGCAAAGGGAACCCAAGGCTCGCCTTTTGCGCCCAATTAGAGAGGTGATAGCCCCGGGTTACAATTTAAATTAAATAAATGTCAAATTGCAAGACTTTCATCAATTTTAACTATCCTATCGATTTAAATAAAAATGTGAATGAAAATATTAATTATTTCTGATCTCTTAAAAATTGGTATGCTATCAAATAATTTTCTCTAGTATACAATCTTGAACAAACACCAAAGCATGACTAGTCCTTATCACTCTTGCATTGTGACAATCTCTGGATCCCTGTCGCTTTGCTAGAGCTCCCCTATCTTTCTTAGCTTGTTATATCAACTCAATGCCATCTTATTTAATGTTGATTTTTCAAATTGTTTTATTATATATTTTTGCACCAATTAAACGTTGGAGTAAGAATATAAATCATATGATTATGATTCTTTTTTCATTATATTTGATTTTTAATTATATTTTATTTTAATTAAATATTTTAAATATTAAATTCACGGCAATTATATCCCATACTAAGGAGATTACAAATCAACTAAAACATCTCACCGTATGTCTCCGCCTGTTAAAACATTGCTTACATCTTCCTTGAAGCTTATGAAGCATTCTTTCACATAGCCTCATATGAGTCCATGGAGCCTAAATAGCCTAACTTAGGGTCCGTTTGGGGCAGCTTATAAGTGCGGGCGGCGTTTTCAAAACGCCGCCATACCGTTTGGTTNGCCTTTCTTGAGTAGTAGCACTTCCGGACACAATTTTTGCCCCATAAGTTGTCAACGCTTGATTTGCTCTACATATAAAAGCAAATAATGCCTTTATGCATGATTATATGCAAAAAATGATCCTTACAAGTACTCAGTTGTCCATGTTTCCTTACGTTGACCACTGCCTCCAATTTGTCCATGTGAAATAAACCACTGTAACCTCTTGAATTCTCTTATAAGCACTATGGAGATCTCCTCGGCTAGATTAATGGGAAAGGTTCTTAGAATCTCTTTTTGTCTCATCCTTCTCTGAAACTTGTTTTCTCCACTATGAGATTTATCGGTGAAATATAAAATTGGATGTCGATTTGAATTGCACAAACTATATTGGATGGGAAATTTTATTTTGAACGCTATCAAAGATATCCTCACAACATTCTAACATCTTTTCAAGTTCCAATAATCACACTTGGTAGTCCTTTTCAAGTTCCAAGGTCAAGAAGGGTACTAGTAATGCTCCTCACAAGTTCAATGCTAGTGATCTAAACTATGAGATCAAATCAAGCCACCCTTTTTTAAGCCTGGATCGAAGATCTAAAAAATCTTTGGAAAACCTAAATCAAACTTGCAATTAAAAAAAAATGTAGAGTGTGTTTTGGCCAAAAATTAGATTAAGGAATAAAATGGGGCCTACAGCTAAAGTTTAGGTTGACCGTTCTTTGATGAGGAATTGATGAACACTTCCAATTGGATTGGATCTTACTGCCATTAGATTGTTTAGGCATTTTGAAAATATTCCATCAGAATAGCAAAATGATTGTATGATATTTAAATGAGCCCTTAATTATTTATAATAGCAGAAGGGAATAGCAAACAATATTTCAAATTCAAATTATAGGATAATAACTACCCATGGATCAATAAATCAATTACAATAGGATAATAATTATCCTTAATCTAATGAAAATCTAAACTAATTCCTCAACAATAGATCGGGTAGCCCTCCCCCCTTCATATCCAATTAAGGGTGACTAACCAGATGAAGGTAAAATGGTGATTTTGGTTCCTTTGGCTTGATCACGTAGCATTCCATGATGAATTAGACTTGCTCACATTGAAGTGTTCAACCACTGTTGACATGTAGCCTTAAAATGTGGTTCCATATGGGTTTATCAATCCTAAATGGCCCCATACACTAGTTAATTTGAAGTAACTTGACCATTAGGTGAGCTTAAAGTTGTTTATTCTAATGGAATTAACCCAAGTGGTCATCTTGCTTGAAGATACAATTGGATCAACAAATGTAAAATATTTTAATACAAAAATACCAAAAACAAAACATTTGGCAATAAAAACAGACATCTTTATAACAAACACATTTCAAATAATATTGAACCAAATAGCCTCTTAAGAAAAGGATGATAAGTTTGTTTGAGTCCTTCAGTTTTGAATCTTTTTTATCTTGTATTCAAAACTATTAGGAAAGTTAATCTAACGGATATGGCTACATAAGAGTATCCTAATGCTTCATTTTTGTCTCTTTAATTCTTTTTTGTTACAACTGACAAGTAAGCCTTATCCAAAACTCTAGCTTTCTTGCTCTATAGGATGAATACCATATATTTTCTCCTTTAATTTAAAATTTAGTAATTGCATAGTTTTTTAAAGTTTCTTGCACCATTCCAAGAAAACAATATCAATCATTTCACAATTAAATGCGCTTTTACCATCACTGATTTCAACATCTTTTTTAATTCAACTAGGTTTGACCGGCTCAATTGTGCCCTCTCAAATGTCCAACAATTCTAACTCTCCAACTCATACAAAATAGCAATTTTGCTACTACTTATTTAAATTTCTCAGACCCACCATAATGTTTCCTTAGGATGAAGTCCCAGGAGGCGCCCTTCCATTTCGATCAAAAAACAAGCACGACTTCCGAATTTCAAAATCAATATAAAAAAAGAAAAGGTGCATATGGCTGACATCGCTCACCAAACTCTTATCAGTTTTTATAACTTTGAGTGGCGAAGCACAGTCACTCGCACGCGCCATTTCCTTACTCAAACCCAAGTCCTCAAGGGTTCCTATGCACCAAACACCAGACCATGAAGCGGAAGACAAACCTCACCACTTTTCCCAAACTCAAACCAAAATTTAGGTTCAGATCACAAAAAACTTCTCCTCTGCAACAGTTAAAGAACCCTACTTCTATCCTTCACGACCGCTTGCCATCTCTCAACACTCTCAGCCAACAAAAAGTGTGATAAACTTGCAAAACAACAAAGCAGCCATTCTTACCTGAGCTGGAGTGGCCATCAACTTCGGGCTGTCAAGGAGGTCGAGATACGGCGGGGTGTCCGATACCGCCCGCTTTAACTCTAGGGCTTCGGGAGAGGTGGTGGCCACTGAGGCGAGCTTGGAAAGGAAAGGATCCTTAGGGTTCAGGGGCGGTATCAGAGGCGCCTTCGCCCACCAGNCATAGTCTAAACAAATGCACCCTAAGTGATGGAATGCATAAGAAGTGTGTGTTATTTATGTAAATGTCGTATAAAGTTTTTAGAAAATGTTACATACCAACTAACATTTGAATAATATCAAAAAAAATACAAATCAAAATGTATTTTAGGGTATATTTAGGGTAGTTGCAATTTAATAATAAGTTGTTGCACAACAAATACAACATGAATCTCTTACGCAAAATTTGTTGCGGATAAGTTGGTTATATGTTTATTTTTTGCAAATTGAAAACAGTCGTGCTGTAGTTATTTCTAAAAAATGATCATTCTACCCTTATATAGTAATGTTATTTGCAACAGAACTGTTCATACTACTACACTCCATACCTGAGAGCAAAAATTCAGTGCATAACATTACATAACAAAGATAGACACCTCCCTAAACAGTGAGTAGCATGACTACCAAATTTAATAAAATGACTATTAAAATAATAATTAATAATATGATAACATTATTTTTAAAATATAGAAAGTATATGTCACAAGATAAGCCATCTTCCAAGAATACCTCCATGAGCTCATCCTCGAGATACTGGCAATCATCAAGTTCATCCTTCATGAAGACTTAAAAACACAAACTCTTAGACATGACACTAGTAAAAATTAAACATAAGCAATTAGTTAAAGTTTTATGCAGTTGCGAGGTCTCAAAAAACTAGGTATATAAACCAACAAATTTGTCACTACAAGAAAACAATAAATTTTATAAAAAAAGGGTTATTTGTTGCCTTTAACCCACGTAATACCAAGTTCCTCTATGTCATATATGCATATCACCAAAAAAAAAATTATCCAAAAGATATCCAAAATCCACAAAAAGAAAAAAAAGCAAAAGTAAAAAAACATATACAACTTTCACAAAAGCAACCGCAGTAAATATCAAATTCATTAGAAACATAATTATACACAAACTGTATAAATAAAATAATATAATAAAAAGTGAATGCCTTCAACAATCATTACAATTAATAGAAATAAAAAGTAATATTCCCTTCATTAACCCTCAAACTATTGCATCTATAATTTGTTTCCTTAACTCTGTCATCTCGCTTATACCTTCTCGATCTTTAGTGCAGGTCTTGGGAACATCATTTTTGGCATGTGACAAAGACTGTCCAAGCTGATACTCATATGCCTCAATAGGGACATGTGCATGATTTTCATCCACCTCACGGAAGTCGATGTCATTACGGGAAGCATGCCACTGAATAATTGTGGAAAGTCATTATGGCAATGAGTTTGGGAAACGGGTATGTTAGCATATCATAAAGTATAACTCTTTTTTTCTTTAAAACACCAAAAAGTCCTCTTAATGATGTCGTTTAAGGAGGAGTGCCTTTTGTTGAACATTTATTTCCTGCTCTACATGATATTGTTGGCTTGCTCAAAGTCAGTTATGTGGTATCTTGTATCAAAATAGGGCTTTAGATACCCTCGCTGCAACGGATGTCAAACATTGACCGAATAATATTTACCTGATGTGAATAAAATGATTAGTGTTGAAGTAAATAAAAAAAGTGGATTAGCTCAGTCTCAATTGAACCCGTTGGTAGATGTGGTAAGTTGTATTTCTTATTCCGTGTTGCAGATTTAAAAATTTGACCATCATCTGTATTGCTTTCTCAATCGGCCATGACAAAAGTGAAACACATGTTGAAGTCTCTTAAGGCCATGACATTTTTCTTTGGTGACCCACAATAGTCGATGAATGCAATCTTCTCATTATTTGGAACATGTGCATCCACATGTGTTCTATTGATTGCTCCAATGCAAATCTAGAAAGCTAACGAAGGTCTCCATAATTATTATCATATGAAAATTGCATGTACTAAATAAGAGAAATTACCTAAAGTTATGATATATGTCATGCCTCATGTGAAATCTCCGTAGGGAACCGTTCGAATGTAGGATCCATTGGTTTTATGGCTTGTGATAAAAAACTAACAAGTACATTCAACCGTACTGAGAAGTATTTGTAAATTGTCTTAGAAGAGTGCTAAAATCTTTCCATAATTCCTCTCATTTATTTATTTGGAATAATATATAGAGGGTTATTGCTAATACCTTTAATGAAGTCGTCTTAGTGGAGCCATAAAATCTATGATTTCTGTGAAGTTTCTCCAACATATCGGTGAATAATACCTGTGTCAAGTGAAACATATTGTTAAACCTCATTGGGTCGCACACAAATAGCTACCCAACCTATTTGTCGCCAACATAGGAGGATGTCATGCAAAAGGAATGCTTTATGTATGAGTTATAATACTTGTACATCAAACACACTGCAGCTACAACTCCCCTTCTACACCTTTCTCTATTACCATCCATGTATTTCAGTGTCAAAGTAGCTTACACATAAGCATTAACGAATTAGCTACCATCATATAATGTTATGATCAAAACCAACATCAAAATAATATTACTAATGTAAATAGAAAACATGATGAAGAATGAAAAAACTCTCAGGTAAAATGACATTTCCAAAGTAACAGGAATAATCATAAGCATCTAGGGAAAAAAGTTCAAAGCACCATGTCCAAAGTAATAAACAAATAATAAATATGAAATGTCCCATAAGAATCTAGTGAAAAAAAAGTATATCTCAATTCCCATGAAAATAACATAGGTAATCTAGTATATTGTCAGCTGACATTGTCATGAAAAACTCTCTCCAAGATAGAATTTTAAGAAACTTCATAGAGAACAAATGTAGTGACATGTTCTCATAAAATGGAGTTGCCTCCAGATTTTGCATAATCTACTAGACAAATGTTGCTTGTGGTGGTTCAAGGTGATTGGTGCATGAAACCACAAACTGTGATATCTGACTTTTAATAAAAGCATCCCTCTTTTTTTTTCTTCTCAATCATGAGTTGCTTTTATCGTCTAGTGGATTTGACCTCTTGCGGTTTAGACTAAAGCCTTCATTATAATCACGTGTTGTTAGCTGCTAAATTTGTAGGGGTGCCACCAAACCCCGCCTCACTAAAGACACATGCATTGTTGCCCGTAACCACGACACTGCCAAGCATATGACATGACTTCTCTTCCAGCTCAAGATCAATGCCCCTGCAATTAAATTTTTTAGCGATTGGAACCACCTACAAATTCAACTCACATGTCAATGAACTTGAAAAAAAAATTTTAAAATGAACAAAATCATTATAAGTTTCAAAAAATGCTCACTGTCTGTCTCTCATCCCAACACTCTTCGGAAGTATCAATTGTTTGTTTTATCGGATCCCAACCCAAGCCCGTGGTTCCTTGCTTCAATTTGTTCGAGAGTTTTGAATCTTTTTTAAGGTTTTCCCACTTATTTTTCAACTGCATCATATCGTACTCTCTACATGTACTTTCTTTAAAATTATTGATGATATTTTGTGATCTCCTTGAGGCATAGATCACAAAATATCATTTTAGTATCCTTATCCTACATTGCAGATGAATCAGCTCTTTGGTCCTAANTGACGGCGATGAAGTAGAGGAAGCGGAGACAAAAACGGGGAACCGAGAGCAAAGGGTTTGGAAGCATAGGCTTCCACACGCCATTCCTTCTTTCTCAACTTGCAATCGATGCCTCTGTTACTGTGGATTTTTTTGATAGGGGTGGGAAGAAGGCATCCAAATGAATAAAGATTAATGAACTAAAAAAATTACATAAATAACATATAATATAAGGCCCATTGTTTAAGCTTTTAGAACCTTCTTCTTATAAAAATTGAGTATTTATGTATTTGAGGGGCTCCTTTTTTTCCCCATTAAATAATTAATCCTAAAAATATCATTTTCATAATTGAGTGCCAACACTTGCATCTCATGGTTTACGAATAAACAAAAAGAGTTTTTTTTTTTCCTTCGCTACTCTCACTTTAATTCATCTCCTAGCCCTACTTCGCCTCGCACGTATCCAAAGCCCCTTGCTCTTGTTTTCATTCATGGCCATTGGTGTGTTTATGTAGCTTGTCTCATTGCTTTTCTCACACAATTCATGTCTCGATCAAAGGTTGGTGGAAGACCTTCTATACTGATCGTGACATATCCTATTGTGAGGAGGAAAAAATGTTAAATTTATATATTTTGGGTTTATATCATGCTAACTTTTTTTTGTGCTCAATCCGTTGGTGAGAAGAATCATGCCATTTTGACTGCTCTATGTTTTATTTTTATGTTTGATACCATCTGATCTATGGAAGTAATTGCATATGGTTGAGATTTTGTTTTTAATTGTCAAATGGTTCTTCTTATTTTGTTTTTTTTTTTTTGTCATTCTGCTACTTGAGCTCAATGTATTGAGAATTAAAGGGAAATGGTTAATAATAGTGGAAGCACTGTTTTTTAATGAGTTATGGACCTGATTTGATTGTTGCGAATAAGCTGGTTATCTGTTTATTTTTTGCAAATTGAAAACAGTCTTGTTGTAGTTATTTCTAGAGAAATGATCATTCAACACTTATATAATAATGTTATTTGCAACAGAACTGTTCATACCACTACACTTCATACTTGATAGTAAAAATTTAGTGTTAACTTTATATAACAATGATAGACACCTCACTAAACAGTGAGTAGCATGACTACCAAAATTAATAAAATGACTATTAAAATAATAATTAATAATATGATAACATTATTTTTAAAATATAGAAAGTATATGTCACGAGATAAGCCATCTTCCAAGGATACCTCCATGAGCTCATCCTCTAGATACTGGAAATCATCAAGTTCATCCTTCCTGAAAAGTTAAAAACACAAACTCTTAGACATGTCACTAGTAAAAATTAATAACATAATCAATTAGTTAAAGTTTGATGTAGTTGTGAGGTCTCAAAGAACTAGGTATGTAAACCAACAAATTTGTCACTACAACAAAAAAATAAATTTTATAAAAAAAGGGTTCTTGGATGTCTTTAACCCACGTAATATCAAGCTTCTCTATGTCATATATGCATATCACAAAAAAACAATCCATAAAATATCCAAAATCCACAAAAAGAAAAAAAAACAAAAGTAAAAAAGCATATACAACTTTCACAAAAATAACCGCAGTAAATATCAAATTCATAAAAAACATAATTATACATGAACTGTATAAAATAAATAATACAATAAACAGTGAATGTCTTCAACAATCATTTCAATTAATAGAAATAAAAAGTAATATTCCCTTCATTCACCCTCAAACTATTGCATCTATAATTTGTTTTCTCAACTCTGTCATCTCGCTTGCACCTTCGCGATCTTTAGTGCAAGCCTTCGGAACATCATTTTTGGCATGTGACAAAGACTGTCCAAGCCGATACTCATATGCCTCAATAGAGACGTGCATGATATTCATTCGCCTCACGGAAGTCGATGTCATTATGGGAAGGATGCCACTGAATAATTGTGGAAAGTCATTGTGGCAATGAGTTTGGGAAAGGAGTATGTTGGCATATCGTAAAGTATAACTCTTTTTTTCTTTCAAACGCCAAAAGTTCTCTTAATGACGTCGTTTAAGGATGTGTGTCTTATGTTGAACATTTATTTCATGCTCTACATGATATTGTTGGCTCACTCAAAGTCAGTTATGTGGTATCTTGTATCAAAATAGGGCTTTAGATACCCTCGCTGCAACGAATGCCAAACAGCAACCGAATAATATTTACCTGATGTGAATAAAATGATTAGTGTTGAAGTAAATAAAAAAATTGGATTAGCTCAGTCTCAAGCGAACCCGTTGGTATATGTGTTAAGTTGTATTTCCTATTATGTGCTATAGATTTGAAAATTCAACCATCATCTGTATTGCTCTCCCAATCGGCCATGAAAAAAGTGAAACACATGTTGAAGTCGCTTAAGGCCATGACATTCTACGTTGGTGACCCACAACAGTCGATGAAAGCAATCTTCTCATTATTTGGAACATGTGCATCCACATGTGTTCTATTAATTGCTCCAAACAAATCTAGAAAGCTAACGAAGGGCTCCATAATTATTATATTCATATGAAAATTGCATGTACTAAATAAGAGAAATTACCTAAAATTATTACATATGCCGCGCCTCATGTGAAATCTCCGTAGGGAACCGTTCGAATGTAGGATCCATTGGTTTTATGGCTTGTGATGAAAAACTAACAAGTGCATTCAACTTTACTGAGAAGTATTTGCAAATTATCTTGGAAGAGTGATGAAATCGTTCCATAGTTCCTCTCATTTATTCATTCTACAATAATATATAGAGGGTTATTTCTAACACCTCTAGTGAAGTCGTCTTAGTAGAGCCATAAAATCCATGATTTCTGTGAAGTTTCTCCAAAAGATCGGTGAATAATGCCTGTGTCAAGCGGAACATATTGTTAAACCTCATTGGGTCACCCACAAATAGCTACCCAACCTATTTGTCGCCAACATAGGAGAATGTCATGCAAAAGGAATGCTTTATGTATGAGTTATAATACTCGTACATCAAAGACACTGCAACTACAACTCCCCTTTTACACCTTTCTCTATTACTATCTAAGTATTTCATTGTCAAAGTAGCTAATACATAAGCATTAACGAATTAGCTACAATCATATAACGTTATGATCAGAACCAACATCAAAATAATATTACTAAAGTAAATAGAAAACTTGATGAAGAATGAAAAAACTCTCGGGTAAAATGACATTTCCAAAGTAACAGGAATAATCATAAGCCTCTAGGGAAAAAAGTTCAAAGTACCATGTCTAAAGTAATAAACAAATAACAAATATGAACCCTTCGAGCTGACGAAATTAGTAATATTATACGAGAACGTATTGAACAATATAATAGAGAAGTAAAGATTGTGAATACCGGTACCGTACTTCAAGTGGGCGATGGCATTGCTCGTATTCATGTTCTTGATGAAGTAATGGCAGGGGAATTAATAGAATTTGAAGAGGGGACCATAGGTATGAAATGTCCCATAAGAATCCAGTGAAAAAAAGTATATCTCAAATGTCATTGTTCCCGTGAAAATAATGTAGGTAATCCAGTATACTGTCAGCTGACATCATCACGAAAAACTCTCTCCGAGACAGAATTTTAAGAAACTTCATGGAGAACAAATATAGTGACATGTTCCCATAAATTTATGGAGTTGCCTCCAGATTTTGCATAACCTGCTAGATAAATGTTGCTTGTGGTGGTTCAAGGTTATTGGTGCATGAAACCACAAACTGTGATATCTGACTTTTAATAAAAGCATCCCTCTTTTTTTTTCTCAATCATGAGCTGCTTTTATCGTCTAGTGAATTTGACCTCTTGTAGTTTAGGCTGAAGCCTTCATTATAATCACTTGTGTTTTTAGCTGCTAAATTTGCAGAGGTGCCACCAAACCCCGCCTCACTAAAGACACATGCATTGTTGCCCATAACCATGACACTGCCAAACATATGACATGACTTCTCTTCTAGCTCAAGATCAATGCCCCTGCATTTAAATTTTTTAGCAGTTGGAACCACCTACAAATTCAACTGACATGTCGATGAACTTTAAAAAAAATTAAAAATGAACAAAAGCATTATAAGTTTCAAAAATGCTCACTGTCTGTCTCTCATCCCACCACTCTTCGGAAGCATCAATTGTTTGTTTTATCGGATCACAACCCAAGCCTGTGGTTTCTTGCTTCAACTTGTTCAAAGTTTTGAATCCTTATTAAGGTTTTCCCACTTTTTTTTCAATTGCATCATATCGTGCTCTCTACATGTACTTTCCTTAAAATTATTGTTGATATTTTGTGATCTCCTTGAGGCATAAATCACAAAATTTCATTTTAGTATCATTATCCTACATTGCACATGAATCAGCTCTTTGGTCTTAACCATTGTGTATAATATCACGAAAAAAAACTAATCAACATAAACATTTCTCATAAAAACTATTTAATACAACTAAAAGAGGAAAAAGAATACCACAATAGCATCACCACTACCCCTCCACACCACATCACTACAACACCTACATATAATCGCAGCCACCACCTCCACACAAACAATAGTACTACAAACATCTTCACACACACAACACATCTACAACACTACTACCTCTACACACCAATAACTTTACACACCAACACACTAACCAACACATATACAATAACAAAATTAACACCTCCAAACACATGCACCATCACCAACACGCCCACAACCACACCCAAAATGCCCACCATCACCTCACTCGCACACACAAACACATCCAACATCACCAACACATCCAAAATCATATGAATACCCAATCACCACCTCCAAACACATCCACCTCACTCACACACAAACACCTCCAAAACACCACTTCCTCTACCTCCACATCCACACACCAACCACCCTTCACCACCACATTCACGTCCTTCAACCAAACACATCCACCACATAAACAACATAAGCCAGTATCAACCAAATGTACGTAATCCACTATCAATCATAAGACACCCCTTTGCATGTGATTACAAGCCATTGAATGTGCATTCAAAACTAGCAGTGATTTCACCAATAAAGAACTTAAAAGAACAAGCATAAAATTGAAATCCAACATCAATCGAAAACCAACACCCATTTCCAAGTCATCACACATGGGATTCCTAAAAATCCCAAAATCCAACATTAACTGAAAACCAATTAACCATAAGAGATTACTGAATCAAAAATCATAAAATTCTCGAGCACAGTAGATATCAACAAAGAAAAAGGGGAACCACCGAACAGAGGAAACCACCAAATTATAGGGCATAAGTTTTTTTCAAAATCAAAAGCCACAAAATAATTAGGGTACATATTACCCAACACGAAGAAGAAGCACCGCACATAGTAACCATCGCAAAGAGGAATCCACGAAAATCTCGGCCATATACACATTTCCAAAAAAAAAAACAATAATAGTTAAAATAAGGATTGCCCAATAGGAAAAAGGCGCCACAACACAGAGGAGCCACCACACAGATAAACCACCACACAAAGGAACCATCACATATAGAAACCATAGCATAGATAAACCACCACACATAGAAACTACAGCACAGAAAAATCACTACACTCACAACCATTGCATGAAAAGGAACCACAACACTCATAAAGAGCTATAGAGTAGATAAAGGAGAGGGAGAAGGAGCTCACCGAAAGAGCCAACCCTATCCATGAGAATTGCGAGGGAGGGAGGGGGGAGAGAGAGAGAGAGAGAGAGAGAGAGAGAGAGAGAGGAGCGCACCACTGGGGCAAAACACACGAGAGAATGAATTAAGGTGAGGAGAGGGATAGTCCCGTGAACTATATACGAAGGAATGCAGACCGCTGGTTCGAGCCATCGTTCGTGTTTCCTTTGTTTTTTTTTTTTTGTAAAAAACTGCTGCACCTGAGTTTCCAAACACCTCTGATTGGCCTTGCCAAGCCTCGCCGCAACTCTACCGCTACCTCAAATGAGGCCTCAATCTTAATAAATTAAAATTATTGATATTTTTATATAATTTAAATACTGGGGCATTGCATACATACCATGTAATTTCCATATATTTAGATATCTAACATAAAAATATCATCATTTTTATTTTTAAAAGGTAAAATGCATATTTTCATGCATAGATCAAGTGATATGTATGTAAAAAATTGAAATTTAGGAGTTAGATATGTAAATACATAGCAATTTAGTTAANAATGCATATTTTCATGCACAGATCAAGTGATATGTTTGTAAAATATTGAAATTTAAGAGTTAGATATGTAAATACATAGCAATTTAGTTAAATGTATATAAATCTTCCTTAAATTTTAGATAATTAAATAATTAAATATAACTTTTTAAAAATTAATNCTAAATGTATATAAATCTTCCTTAAATTTTAGATAATTAAATAATTAAATATAACTTTTTTTAAAAAATTAATATATTTGATACACTCGAATCAATACTGTGTTCGTGTGTGTGTGTTTATAATACAAATTTAATTAAAACATGATAGATATTACAAATTTAAAAAAATTATTGGAAGTTATTAAATTATATGTTGGTGAGATTTGCTTTTTGCTAGTGCACAATTTTGATATTTGGGGACCTGGGGCAAATGGGTAGTGTGGACTCTGTAAGGAGGAGCAAATATTACGTACTTTTAACGTATGTATGTACGTTCAACGAAGCAAATGCATAGGGGTTTCTTTTCTTCTTCGTACATCATGGTCGTGGATGTACATATGTTTGCATGTATGTANAAAAATTAATATATTTGATACACTAGAATCAATTATGTCTGCGTGTGTGTGTGTTTATAATACAAATTTAATTAAAACATGATAGAAATTACAAATTTAAATATTTTATGGGAAGTTATTAAATTATATGTTGGTGATATTTGCTTTTGCTGGTGCACAATTTTGATCATAGAAGATATAACTTAGCCCCACCATGTATTATGAAACATTTAAAATGTATTTAAACTAAATAAATGAGCACATATTAAAATTTAAAAAAGAGAAGAAGCCAATGAATATTATTGTCTAGCATCATTCAACATGAATGAAACTCTACTTATAAAAGTTAGAGGTTGGACATGAGAGTTCATGAATAAGGTAGCCAATTCTAGTTGATCCTTCAAGTTTATATTTGATTTGAAGTTTATATGTCCCAAATGTGATCCATCCAAACTCAAATCGATTATTACAGGGTCCAAGTAGTTGACCCAAACTAACTTGACTCGAGCCTTTATAACCCGAAATTGGCTCATCTAATACCATTACATGGCTTGTATAATTTTATTGGATTAACAAGATTCAATTAAGGAATCAACCTTACTAACTTGCTGCAAACTTACATAATTTGAACTCTAATAGTATTCATGTCAAATTTGGATTATTAAGGAGAACTCAAACCAATCTAAATAATAATTCAATCAATAATTTGATTTGAAGCTCATTTGAATTGTAATTAGAGGCGCGCAAGGGCTCAAAACTTTTTAGCCATATTCATAACAGGTTCTTTTTGGCATCCTATCCATGAACTTGCTTGAGATCATTTTCTAAAGTAGAAGAAATACTTGCAATTATAAACACAAACATCAAAGTAAAACAATTATAATCACTTTAGAATAATCCCAAGTATTTAATGGACTATAAAATCAGGGCATTGCCTTTTATGATAGAAGTGTATGCACAAACTTGATATTATGAACTATTGATAAAGATGAAGGTAACATTGATAAATGTGGATTATTTTTTTATGATAACTAAAGTGGCACAAAACATCAATAAACACTATAAACTATTGTTGAAGATAAAACCCTACAACATCAATGAACCATGAAAGCTCTGACAATATATTATATTTAGTCAATCATTATAGAATATTCATATTTAAGAGGTCATAATATCAATGCTAAGTCAATTATGTAATTAACATCATCATTATTTAACAAATTAGTGTTTTTTTTTAAATTATAAAAAAGTAAAAGCAATTTCCATGAATTGAGCATGCTTCCACTTTGTTTCCTAGACATTTTAGTGCATACAAATCATTTGTTAATTAAGATTGAAAATTTAGTAAATAATGATTTAATTTGTGATTGTTGTTGGGTGACTGATCGTAATATATATAAGCACACTAAGAATGATGATTAGTATTTCTAGCATTATCATTCAAAGGTTAGTAATCATTAGCAAGGTATGAATGCTTACTTTGATGGATCCAATTTATTAGCATCGCTAAGATTAATATACAAATATATGATGATGTTAATCAATATATTAATATTATATATATTGATCATGTTAATTAGAGATCATATCGTCATATTTTAGATTTTTTGGCACAATATGAAATTAAAAAAGTATCTATCAATTCTAATTGTACTCAAGCTTGAGTAATAATAAAAGATATATGCAATTTTATTCTTCCTAATTTGAAGTGAAGGAGAGTTGAAGAAAGTCAAATTCCTAAACTTAAGAAGATCATCAGTTGGGTGAAGATTGATGGGTACTTCTCAATAAGGATCACACATATACTGTTAATGGAAAATTGGAGCTTTTACCCTAGAGCCAAACTTATTAGAAGACTTTCATCGACCATCCATATGACATTATTGTTTAGTGTTATACTTAATTTGATTTGGATTGATACATATTGTGATGCATGTCAAGCATAATATCAATATTATCAAAACAAAGCATGAAAGGCGCTATAGTGATATTCAATAAATAAATATAAGAAGTAATAAAATTTTAACAAAATTTGTTGGTGATATGCACTCGGAAAATTTTCATCATCCGACATGGATCTCGATACATGACACAAATTTCAAGCAATTTTTTTAGCAAAAATCATTCAAACTTACATGAAAATTTATCCAAAACTCTGATTTCAACAAAGTTACAGTAAAGTTGATCGTCTCAATTACACTAGTCTAATGACACCAAAATTGGTCCAATCTAATTCAAATAAAGCTCAGATCAAGATGTTAAGCCACTTTTAGAAGTTTTAAATGCCTAATTGAGAGGTTAAATGGATTTCAATCTGACAAGCTTATACTTAAATTAAGTATCTTGACAAGATGAATCCAATGAACTCAAGATTACTAAATTTTGACATCATTAAGGTACTCAAATGTTCATAAAATGTCATCTGATTTTGAGAATTTCTTTGGGTCATCCAATTGAGTGATTTGGATTCCTTATTTAGAGAGATGTATCTCTCATACTATATAAATAAAGTATTACCCCTTTCATGAAAGAGAGCTAGACGTAAATCGAATGCAGCCCAGAGCTTGAAGGAGTAGGAATTGAGGCCCTCTGTTCTACCCCTAACATCCAGCAAATGCCACCAGCTTCTGTAGCCACCGAACACTGTCGACCACAGCTCGCCGACCACCATTTGTTGCACCTTATTTGTTGAAATGAAGCTCCTTGTAGAATCATGACTTGTGCTGCAAAAGCTTGGCATGCACTGTGGAGTAGCGAAGTGCCCTACGAAACATTGTAAGGACACATTCCAAGGACAATGTACCAATGCACCTTAGATACATTACAATGATGTGCCTTAAATATTGTGCCATGGTAAGCTGTGAATACAATGCAATGTTGCCTTAAAGAGGGTATAACATGCACCATAAATATAGTGCAACGACGTGCTCTGCAGAAAGTAAAACCACTCCTCCTAATGACAATGTGACAACACACTACACAATAACTGCTTACAACCGTTGTATTCAGGTTATAGTGAATTTTTTAAGACTCCCAAAACTTTATCCTTGCAGCCCACACCTACGACCTACGTTACCAACTACAACCTACATGATTTTTAGTTCATGTGGCTCTCAACTCCAACTTCTATGGACTACAAATGTTATCGTAGCTCGTGCAACTCCCAACTTTGGCCTATGTGTCCTACAGACATTATCACAACTTACACCACTCTCAACTCTCGCCTCTGTGATGTATAGACGTTATTACAACTCATGTAGCTCTCAACTACAACCCACGCGGTTCACAGATCATATAGCTCATCACTCCAACCTTTATGATTTACAAACATTATCACAACTCATGTAGCTCCCAAATTTGGCCTCTACATCTTATGAACATTATTACATCTCATGTTTCTCCAAAATCTAGTATTTGTGTCCTAAAGACATTATCATAGTTTATGTAGCTCCCAACTACTAATTATGTGATCCATAACTCATGCTGCTCCAAACTTTGACCTCTGTGTCCTACGTACATTATCATAGCCTATGAAGCTCCCAACTCTGACTTTTACGACCTACGAATACTATCATAGCTCGTACAACTCCCAAATTTGACCTTTGCATCCTACAAATGTTATCACAGCTTATACAATTCCCATCTCCATCATTAATGGCATATGAAGGTTATAACTGCTCATACTACTCTCAACCCCATCCTCTGTGGATTACCGACATTTTCACAGCTCATGCTACTCCCAAATATGATCTATACAGCCTACGGACATTATCACAACTCATGCAGCTCCTAACTCCATAATTTTGCATCTTACGAATATTATTACAGCCCATTGTTATGTCATATGTGACAAATTGGAACTTATGTGACTCATGACTCATGCAAGTTCAAATTAAGGCCTGTGGTTTACATAGGTTATCACATCTCATCATTATGGCCTACATGGTTCACAACTCCTACAACTCTTTACTACAACCTATATGGTCAAAAAAATCTTCTAAAGCAGCAACCATTTACTACCCATATGGCCAACCACTACCATGACTTTCAACTATGATCTATACGACAAGCTGATATTATAGCCACTATCTATAACATCCACGATGAACTATTGCCTCCATAACAATCAAATATGACATTACAATCCGTTATGACTATTTTTATCATTATATGCCAACTTTGTAATTCTATTTTTTCCAAGTCAGGAGAAAAGTTGGCTTATATACTCACCATTACATAGTGCATTATTCAAATATGATTTTTTTCCATGAAGAATAATGAAGCAAGCTTTCAAAATGACAACCAAATGTTTATTTTTCATACATGTTAGCTCGGCAGAGGATGAGAATACTAGTTTCAAGAAATAAAAAAATTATGGCGGTTTAAGTTTACAAAAATATCAATGAAATGAATTTTGATAATCCACAAATATTTACCAAAAAAAAATTGCAAAAGTTTATTTAAGCTTAATGTGTGTACATAGAAAAAAATAATCATGACAAATGTTATATTTGATGTTTTATGCTCAAAGAAAATGTCTAATAGCTTTGTCTAAAAGAGTGTTTAGTTCAAGAGTGTTGAGAGATTACGACGAAGAAAAATAAGAATCGACATAAATCCAAAAGAACACAAAGATTTAACGAGGTTCGGCAAAGTTGCCTACATCCTCGGGAGCAGAGCGACGATCTCCTTTTCAATATTCAGAAAAGAGTACAGACTACAAGTTAATGGTTTTTTACATGCATAGCAATCGAAAATATAGGTCCAAAGTTAATGGTTCTTTGATCAAAAAGGCGTGATCAAAGATATAGACGACCAAAAGGTCTCCGATCAAAGCGGCATTTTAACATTTGTTATTCCTCACGCCCAATAAAAATAAAATAAAATTATCTTTTGTTGTTCTTAATTTTTGGGAAATTTACATATATTCAACACAATTCGTATATATTTATATATCTAGTATCAAAATTTTATTTAATATCTTGATATTTAAATCACATAAATAATAATAATAATTTATTTTTTTTCAAGGAAAAGAATGAAGTCTAACTTTTCATTTATATGTTTATATATATATATATATANTCCCTCAAAATTGTTTTATGAGATTCACAAGAGTAGAGTGATAATTTAATATTTTAATGTTGTACGAAGATCCGACATACACACAAATAATTAAAAAGTAGTGAGAGAAGATACCGATATTTTTTTATGTGAAAAAACTCATAATTTGAAAAAATCAAGGGGTCTAGTCCATTCAAAGTAATCTACTATAAATGTGTAAGTATAAAAGGTATACAATTTTCTCACAATTGAAAGAATGGAGTTACTATTTTACATCATACATAACACTTGTTGGTATACAACATGCAAAAATATAGGTGTTATCTGATGACAACGATCGTAGGTTGTCAGTGGCTAGTGGTTGGTGGCGGCCGTAGATGTTTTCGGTGGTCAGTAGCTACAGAGGCTGGAATTTATTGTTGGGTGTTCAATACGAGTGTGACATGTTAAATTGTATTTAGGATATCGGAGGCAATGGTCGGTCAAAGGTGGCAAACCAGACGACAAACAGTGGTCGACGGCGACCAGTGACTACCGAGTAAAAAAAAGAATTGCCTAGTTTTCAGTCCAGAACACGCTCTGAAATTCTTCTTTTTTTTTCACAAGTAAAAATAAGGAGTCTATTTATAAACTCTGGGGTAAGAAAATTTTAAATTTTTTTATGAATAACTTCCTTAACGACCTGATCAGACGACCTATATTGATCCTCCTTAATCATAAAACTTACTTAGCAATTTATGTACCACAATAATCTCGGAATTGAGTGTACTCATGCTCGCCAGATTCCTTTCATTAAGAGACTCAATTTAACTATAAATATATCAAATTTAGAGTTCATTTGACCATCAAATTGATGATCCAAACCTTTCACATGTAATTCAATGGCATGATATGTGCTTTACTGGACCCGGATTAACCCAAATTTGATATCGTTGAGTTCAACTTGTCGAAACAGTGCGTTTGACTATAAACTGATGGAAATTAGAGCCTTGACTGATCTTATAATTGAATTTAGAATGTTTATTATTAATACAATGCATCGAAATTCACATTGAATGATACTTTCTCATGCCCACCATTACCATTTTGTCATCATTGTTGGTCTTGTCGCCTTTCACCATCCCACATGTTGTTAATTCCAAATCTTATCGCAGACCATATTCATCCCAATCTTGACCCTCCCAAGTGAGATATGCTTGTGACCCTACCTATTGAGATTTCATCATGACTTTCTCATTCCCTTGCGAGTTTTTATTTCCTTCGTGACATCCTCAATCTAACGCACTCGACAAGATTCTATCGCAAATTCCTTGTCAAGTTGAAGCGATTACTAGTCACCCTTCCTTCATCATTGAGAGTTTTGTCCCTTGTTTGATAGCCAAGAATTAATGGGATTTACGTGTGATTTTAACGTGAATCCACTCAAATGCAAAAAAAAAATCACAGAATGAATCTGACGGTTTGCTAAATTTGAATTTATCTCCCTCTTGTCAATTTTCATGACGCAAAGCCAGATTTATTAAATCTGATTTTTAGGCGGATTTACTTGATTTAGTGTATTAAAAAAAAATTGAATCATGAAATATGATGCCTAATACGTCAAATAGTGGATTTAACATTAACTGAACCAAACATTATGATGACTTTTGAGCATCTGGATTTGATAAATCCAAATTTACCGGCTTTACTAAATCTCATTCAACTTAAATCCTATGTGCAGCCGAACACTCCTTGAAGAAGAAAGTGTTATATTTTATAAATAATGACATTAAGATTTAATTATGTAAATGAATGAGTCTTTTAGTGTTAAATTTCTGAATCCCCCGAGTTTTTTACATTGAACACAATTTAACAACATCGACTTCAACCAGCTCCTTTACAACTAGTCATATAATCAAATCAAATTATTTTTATTTTTTTAACTAATAAATACATTAAAAATATCAAATATATACCAATTTTATAATAAATATACATAAAACAAAAAAAAAATTCTTGAAATATTGATGACTTTTAGGATTTAGGAAAAATTATTTTGGCTATGTATTTGTACTGAATCCAATTTAACAGTCAAGGCTCCAACAACTCTAGCAATTAAAATAGGAAGTTACCAAAAGTTGTTTTGAAGGTCCACTAGTGTTAGGCTCATCACAACTTTTGTTCACACAATGTTCATACAATCACATCAACATGTCCTCCTTTTTGGTGGCAAGAAGTACAGGGCACACCCACAAAATCCACCATAATCTCTCACCAATAAACTGAAATTACAATTTTAACCAATTGCCACATTTAAAAGGGCAAATAAATAAATAAGGATCTTATTTATTGCCATTCCAAGTCTTTCCACATCATTCCATCATAAATCTGGGTGCCAAAGTTTTAGTAAGCACCGTTCACACCAGTACTTCCTGCAACGTCTATACCGTCTCTCGAGCATTAGGAAAATTTTTCTACCGGAATTCATTCAGACATAATAATATGCCGTCATGTGTGTTATATCAAGCTCCTTTAAAAGAATATTAAAGTAAAATTGTGGACTCTCCAATAACTCCGAAATAACATTGTGAAGATAATTTCAAGGTTATTTTTAGATTATTGAAGTGAAATATATTAGTTTTTCCTCAATAACCCTAAAATAACTCATAAATAATCCCAAAATAACCTCCGCGGTGTTATTTCGAGGTCATTGAAGTGGAATATATGAGTTTCTCTTCAATAATCCCAAAATAACCCCCATGGTTCTACTTCAATAAACCCGAAATAACCTCCCCGATGTAGCACACGTATCAACATATTATTGGAGCCCGCATATGGAGTTACATCCGGAGTTCGGACAAAAATTTTTCTCAGGTATTACCATAATATATATATATATATATATATATATATATATATATATATANATAGTGCATGTTCTCATAAAATGGAGTTGCCTCCAGATTTTGCATAATCTACTAGACAAATGTTGATTGTGGTGGTTCAAGGTGATTAGTGCATGAAACCACAAACTGTGATATTTGACTTTTAATAAAAGCATCCCTCTTTTTTTTTCTTCTCAATCATGAGTTGCTTTTATCGTCTAGTGGATTTGACCTCTTGCGGTTTAGACTGAAGCCTTCATTATAATCACTTGTGTTGTTAGCTGCTAAATTTGTAGGGGTGCCACCAAACCCCACCTCACTAAAGACACATGCATTGTTGCCCGTAACCACGACACTGCCAAGATATGACATGACTTCTCTTCCAGCTCAAGATCAATGCCCCTGCAATTAAATTTTTTAGCGGTTGGAACCACCTACAAATTCAACTGACATGTCGATGAACTTGAAAATTTTTTTTTAAAATGAACAAAATCATTATAAGTTTCAAAAATGCTCACTGTCTGTCTCTCATCCCACCACTCTTCGGAAGTATCAATTGTTTGTTTTATCGGATCCCAACCCAAGCCCGTGGTTCCTTGCTTCAATTTGTTCGAGAGTTTTGAATCCTTTTTAAGGTTTTCCCAATTATTTTTCAACTGCATCATATCGTACTCTCTACATGTACTTTCCTTAAAATTATTGATGATATTTTGTGATCTCCTTAAGGCATAGATCACAAAATATCATTTTAGTATCCTTATCCTACATTGCAGATGAATCAGCTCTTTGGTCCTAACCATTGTGTACAATATCATGAAAAAAAACTAATCAACATAAACATTTCTCATAAATACTATTTAATACAACTAAAAGAGGAAAAAGAACGCTATAATAGCATCACCACTACCCCTACACACCACATCACTACAACACCTACATATAACCGCAGCCACCACCTTCATGCAAACAATAGAACTACAAACATCTTCACACACACAACACATCTACAACACTACTACCTCTACACACCAATAACTCTACACACCAACACACTAACCGACACATATACAATGACAAAATTAACACCTCCAAACACATGCACCATCACCAACACGTCCACAATCACACCCAAAATGCCCACCATCACCTCACCCACACACACAAACACATCCAACATCACCAACACATCCACAATCATACGAATACCCAATCACCACCTCCAAACACATCCACCTCACTCACACACAAACACCTCCAAAACACCACTTTCTCTACCTGCACATCCACACACCAACCTCCCTTCACCACCACATTCACGTCCTTCAGCCAAACACATCCACCACATAAACAACATAAGCCAGTATCAACCAAACGTACAGAATCCACCATCAATCATAAGACACCCCTTTGCATGTGATTACAAGCCGTTGAATGTGCATTCAAAACTAGTAGTGATTTCACCAATCAAGAACTTAAAAGAACAAGCATAAAATTGAAATCCAACATCAATCAAAAACCAACACCCATTTCCAAGTCATCACACATGGGATTCCCAAAAATTCCAAAATCCAACATCAACTGAAAACCAATTAACCATAAGAAATTGCTAAATAAAAAATCATTAAATTCTCGAGGACAGTAGGCATCAACAAAGAAAAAGGGGAACCACCGCATAGAGGAAACCACCAAATTATAGGGCATAAGTTTTTTTGCAAAATCAAAAGCCACAAAATAATTAGGGTACAGATTACCCAACACGAAGAAGAAGCACCGTACAGAGTAACCACCGCAAAGAGTAATCCACGAAAATCTCGGCCATATACACATTTCCAAAAACAAAAACAATAACATTTAAAATAAGGATTGCTCAATAGGAAAATGTGCCACAACACAGAGGAGCCACCACACAGATAAACCACCACACAAAGGAACCACCGTATATAGAAACCATAGCACATATAAACAACCACACATAGAAACTACATCACAAAAAAATCACTACACTCACAAACCATCGCACGAAAAGGAACCACTGCACACATAAAGAGATGTAGAGTAGATAAAGGAGTGGGAGAAGGAACTCTCCGAAAGAGCCAACCCTATCCGTGAGAATCGCGCTATAGAGAGAGAGGAGAGTTTAGGGCAAGTATTGTGAGAGAGAGGAGCACACCGCTGGGGCAAAACACACGAGAGAATGAATTAAGGTGAGGAGAGGGATAGTCCCGTGAATTATATACGAAGGAATGCAGACCGCGGGTTTGAGCCATCATCCGCGTTTCCTTTGGTTTTTTGTAAAAAGCCGTTGCACCAAAGTTTCAAAACACCTCTGATTGGCCTTGCCAAGCCTTGCCGCAACTCTACCGCTGCCTCAAATGTGGCCTTAATCTTAAAAAAAATAAAATTATTGATATTTTTATATAATTTAATTACTGGGGCATTACATACATACCATGTAATTTCCATATATTTAGATATCTAACATAAAAATATCATCATTTTTAGTTTTAAAAGGTAAAATGCATATTTTCATGCACAGATCAAGTGATATGTTTGTAAAATATTGAAATTTAAGAGTTAGATATGTAAATACATAGCAATTTAGTTAAATGTATATAAATCTTCCTTAAATTTTAGATAATTAAATAATTAAATATAACTTTTTTAAAAAAATTAATATATTTGATACACTCGAATCAATATTGTGTTCGTGTGTGTGTGTTTATAATACAAATTTAATTAAAACATGATAGATATTACAAATTTAAATAATTTATTGGAAGTTATTAAATTATATGTTGGTAAGATTTGCTTTTTCCTGGTGCACAATTTTGATATTTGGGGACCTGGGGCAAATGGGTAGTGTGGACTCTGTAATGAGGAGCAAATATTACGTACTTTTAACGTATGTATGTACGTTCAACGACGCAAATGCATAGGGGTTTCTTTTCTTCTTCGTACATCATGGTCGTGGATGTACATATGTTTGCATGTATGTAATATTTTTTTCTCATAAGGAGTTAGGATAGCGAGAAAATAGAAAAAAAAAATACAGCAAAGAAGCTCTAATCATACCCATTATTTAATTTTTTATCTTCCTAAATAGAAGTTTATGTAGAACTTCTCATAAACATGTATGGCTCTTAATACACGTTTAAACTACTTTAAGGTTATCATAGAAGATATAATTTAGCCCTACCATGTATTATGAAATACTTAAAATGTATTTAAACTAAAAAAAATGAGTACATATTAAAATTTAAAAAAGAGAAGAAGACAATGAATATTATTGTCTAGCATCATTCAACATGAACGAAACTCTACTTATAAAAGTTAGAGGTTGGACGTGAGAGTTCATGAATAAGGTAGCCAATTCCAGTAGATCCTTCAAGTTTATATTTGATTTGAAGTTTATATGTCCCAAATGTGATTCATCCAAACTCAAATCGATTATTACAGGGTCAAAGTAGTTGACCCAAAGTGACTTGACTCGAGCCTTTATAACCAGAAACTGGCTCATCTAATACTATTACATGGATTGTATAATTTTATTGGATTAACAAGATTCAATTAAGGAATCAACCTTATTAACTTGATGCAAACTTACATAATTTGAACTTGAATAGTATTCATGTCAATTTTGGATTATTGAGGAGAACTCAAACCAATCTAAATAATAATTCAATCAACAATTTGACTTGAAGCTCATTTGAATAGTAATTAGAGGCGCGCAAGAGCTCAAAATTTTTTAGCCATATTCATAACAGGTTCTTTTTGACATCCTATCCATGAACTTGCTTGAGATCATTTTCTAAAGTAGAAGAAATACTTGCAATTATAAACACAAACATCAAAGTAAAACAATTATAATCACTTTAGAATAATCCCAAGTATTTAATGGACTATAACACCAAGGCATTGCCTTTTATGATAGAAGTGTATGCACAAACTTGATATTATGAACTATTAATAAAGATGAAGGCAAAATTGATAAACGTGGATTATTTTTTTATGATAACTAAAGTGGCACAAAACATCAATAAACACTATAAACTATTGTTGAAGATAAAACCCTACAACATCAATGAACCATGAAAGCTCTGACAATATATTATATTTAGTCAATCATTATAGAATATTCATATTTAAGAGGTCATAATATCAATGCTAAGTCAATTTTGTAATTAACATCATCATTATTTAACAAATTAATGTTTTTTAAATTATAAAAAAGTAAAAGCAATTTCCATGAATTGAGCATGCTTCCACTTTGTTTCTTAGACATTTTAGTGCATACTAATCATTTGTTAATCAAGATTGAAAATTTAGTAAATAATGATTTAATTTGTGATTGTTGTTGGGTGATTGACCGTAATATATATAAGCACACTAAGAATGATGATTATTATTTCTACCATTATCATTCAAAGGTAAGTAATCATTAGCAAGGTAGGCATGCTTACTTTGATGGATCCAATTTATTAGCATCGCTATGATTAATATACAAATATATGATAATGTTAATCAATATATTAATATTATATATATTGATCAAGTTAATTAGATATCATATCGTCATATTTTAAATTTTTTGGCACAATATGAAATTAAAAAAATATCTATCAATTCTAATTGTACTCAAGCTTGATTAATAATAAAAAAATACTTCGAGTTGGATCGTTGATATGCAATTTTATTCTTCCTAATTTGAAGTGAAGGAGAGTTGAAGAAAGTCAAATTCCTAAATTTAAGAAGATCATCAGTTGGGTGAAGATTGATGGGTACTTCTCAATAAGGATCACACATATAATGTTAATGGCAAATTGGAGCTTTTACCCTAGAGTCAAACTTATTAGAAGACTTTCAACGACCATTCATATGACATTATTGTTTAGTGTTATACTTAATTTGATTTGGATTGATACATATTGTGATGCATGTCAAGCATAATATCAATATTATCAAAACAAAGCATGAAAGGCGCTATAGTGATATTCAATAAATAAATATAAGAAGTAATAAAATTTTAACAAAATTTGTTGGTGATATGCACTCGGAAAATTTTCATCGTCCGACATGGATCTCAATACACGACACAAATTTCAAGCAATTTTTTTTAGCAAAAATCATTCAAACTTACATGAAAATTCATCCAAAANCGACACAAATTTCAAGCAATTTTTTTTAGCAAAAATCATTCAAACTTACATGAAAATTCATCCAAAACTCTGATTTCAACAAAGTTACAGTCAAGTTGATCGTCTCAATTACACTGGCTTAATGACACCAAAATTGGTCCAATCTAATTCAAATAAAGCTCAGATCAAGATGCTAAGCCACTTTTAGAAGTTTTCAATGCCTAATTGGAAGGTTAAATGAATTTCAAATCTGACAACCTTATACTTAAATTAAGTATCTTAACAAGATGAATCCAATGAACTCAAGATTACTAAATTTTGACATCATTAAGGTACTCAAATGTTCATAAAATGTCATCCGATTTTGAGAATTTCTTTGGGTCATCCGATGGAGTGATCTGGATTCCTTATTTAGAGAGATGTATCNTGAAGGTTAAATGAATTTCAAATCTGACAACCTTATACTTAAATTAAGTATCTTGACAAGATGAATCCAATGAACTCAAGATTACTAAATTTTGACATCATTAAGGTACTCAAATGTTCATAAAATATCATCCGATTTTGAGAATTTCTTTGGGTCATCCGATGGAGTGATCTGGATTCCTTATTTAGAGAGATGTATCNTCTCCATCCTTAATGGCCTACGAAGGTTATAACTGCTCATACTACTCTCAACCCCATCCTCTGTGGATTACCGACATTTTCACAGATCATGCTACTCCCAAATATGATCTATACAGCCTACAGACATTATCATAACTCTTGCAGCTCCTAACTCCATAATTTTGCATCTTACGAACATTATTACAGCCCATTGTCATGTCCTATGTGACAAATTGGACCTTATGTGACTCGTGACTCGTGCAACTTCAAATTACGGCTTGTGGTTTACATATGTTATCACATCTCATCATCACGGCCTACATGGTTCACAACTCCTACAACTCTTTACTATAACCTCTATGGTAAAAAAACTCTTCTAAAGTAACAATTTACTACCCATATGATCAACAACTACCATGACTTTCAACTATGATCTATACAATAAGCTGATATTATAGCCACTGTTTATAACATCCACGATGAACTATTGCCTCCATAACAATCAAATATGACATTTACAGTCCGTTATGACTATTATNACTCCATCCTTAATGGCCTACGAAGGTTATAACTGCTCATACTACTCTCAACCCCAATCCTCCGTGGGTTGCCGACATTTTCACAGCTCATGCTACTCCCAAATATGATCTATACAGCCTACAGACATTATCATAACTCTTTCAGCTCTTAACTCCATAATTTTGCATTTTACGAACGTTATTACAGCCCATTGTTATGTCTTATGTGACAAATTGTAACTTATGTGACTCATGACTCATGCAACTTCAAATTACGGCTTGTGTTTTACATATGTTATCACATCTCATCATTACGGCCTACATGGTTCACAACTCCCACAACTCTTTACTATAACCTCTATGGTAAAAAAACTCTTCTAAAGTAACAATTTACTACACATATGATCAACCACTACCATGACTTTCAACTATGATCTATACAACAAGTTGATACTATAGCCACTGTCTATAACATCCACGATGAACTATTGCCTCCATAACAATCAAATATGACATTTACAGTCCGTTATGGCTATTATTATCATTATACGCCAACTTTGTAATTCTGTTTTTTCCAAGTCAGGAGAAAAGTTGGCATATATACTCACCATTACATAGTGCATTATTCAAATATGATTTTTTTTTCCATGAAGAATAATGAAGCAAGCTTTCAAAATGACAACCAAATGTTTATTTTTCATACATGTTGGNACTATTATAATCATTATACGTAAACTTTGTAATTCTATTTTTTCCAAGTCAGGAGAAAAGTTGGCTTATATACTCACCCTTACATAATGCATTATTCAAATATGATTTTTTTTCCAATGAAGAATAATGAAGCAAGCTTTCAAAATGACAACCAAATGTTTATTTTTCATACATGTTGGTTAGGCAGAGGATGAGAATACTAGTTTCAAGCAATAAAAAAATTATGGCGGTTTAAGTTTACAAAAATATCAATGAAATGAATTTTGATAATCCACAAATATTTACTAACAAAAATTGCAAAAGTTTAATTGAAGCTTAATGTGTGTACATAGAAATAAACAATCATGACAAATCTTATATTTGATGTTTTATGCTCAAAGAAAATGTCTAATAGCTTTGTCTAAAAAAGTGTTTAGTTCAAGAGCTCCTAAGAAATTATAAAAGTATTTAAGTAAAAATTTTATAAATTATTCATCTAATTTTTATGCCATGTTAAAATATTTGTGAAAACTATAACTAAAGTTACTTTACAAAATTACCTTAAATAAAAACATTTAAAATTAGAAGGGATATAGAGTTTGAATTTTTTTGTTTTGGGCTTGTTTGATGGTTGTTACTCTTTAGTGTCTATCATAGATTATTATCCTAGCATCGAAAATCTAATTGAATGTACATAAAATAAGGGAAATTTACAAACATATCACCAATTCCTATGCATTTACATATCTAATGTCTATACTCAAATTTTTGTACATCTATACCGCCAAAATCTTTCTTATCACATAAAAAATAACTATTGTAACTAAAAAAAAAGGTGAAATACAACTTTTGATGCACAAGATGGACACACACGTCGCGTACTCAGATCAGTTGGGCAGACATTTGCTTGTCGTTGTAAATCTCCTATGATCTGGGGTTTGATTCCCCCCGAGTGTAGAGTGTGGTACTCGAATTATAGGAGCATAATATATATATATATATATATATATATATATATATATATATATATATATATATATA